>JAZHYW010016986.1:0-43375 GCA_037355805.1 Ixodes ricinus | reverse complement strand
TCCTGTCTTTAGAGCCCATTATTGCAATGGCATTCTAAATGTCTTCCGTGCCTTACTTACTCATAGGCAGAAACACTATCCCTGTTAATCCTTGTTATGTCATAGGCAGAAACACTATCCCTGATGAAGCCGGCTCTCAGATTTTCTTACGCTTATCGGGTTTGCAAATCTCGAAGCCAGCTAAAGGCTACCACATAAATCGCTGAGGCGTGTTTACATAAAGGCTCTGTTACACTCCGACGTTGAGCGCTGCGGACGCAGCGCAGCGCACAGCGTGGGCCTTTGATTGGCCGGCGAGCAGGAACTCGATATCTGCGACCAATCAGCATCTATGTGTGCTCGCGCTACGCCGCGCCTACTATGCTCGACGTGACGTCCATGAAAATGCGCCAATCAGTGTGCCGGGATTGACCTGTTGACTTTCTCCACAAGCTTTTCCGAATACCGTTCCCGGTGGACGGTGCCTCGACCATATCTGCCAAGACAACACGCACTGCACCTGAACGAGACGAGGAACAACCTCGTTCGCGAGATGCCGAATGACTCTATAGGCTGCAGCTCGGCCCACTAGAAGAGCGCTCACCCGCGTACCGTTGTCGCCCGTGCCCCCCAAAACGCAGGCAGCGCATCCAGACGCCATAACTCAGCCAAACAATAATAACGGTGTTCGGGGGCTCAATTACAAGCCGATCGCACTCCCTCGCGGCAGAAAAAAAAAAGAAGAGATCGAGTCAACTTGAGCGGGCGTGAATCGCATTAATAAAGGCCGTGCTCCGGGGAAGCAGTCGACAGATTCGGCAGCAATAGCAGAAGCACGAGCGCTGTTCGACGTCGACGCTGGAGTCGATTCGCTTCATTTTTCTCAGCTCGTCGTGGGCGACGGCAGCGGCGGCGTCATTAGGGGCCTCAGGTATCAAGAGGTCTCAGCCCCCTCTTAACGACTGCCGAGATGGATCTTTAACGCTCAAAAGCGAGCCCCCAGGAACAGAAAGAAACCGTGAAAGGGGGAGCCGCGGAAGAAACAAGCGACTCCTTTTTCCGAAAGAATAATTACGAGCCACAAAACTAAATTTGCACTGCGGAGTCGAAGAGAGGGTGAGAGACAAAAGGTCCACAAAAATGAGAGAAGACGGGGGAGGAAGGGTGCAACAATAACGACTCGTGCCCCCCCTCCCCCCCCTCCCCCCCATCCAGCTCCCTCGAGTTTCGTCGATAATTACGAATCTGTGAAGCGAGTGTTCGTTTTCGACGTTCGTCGAGCGCGTAGCGAACGCCTGCTGCTCGTTCGGGCGCACGGTGCTCCGACGGCGATAATGGCCGGAGGGTGTTCGCCGTGGCGCTTTGTTCTTATGCTCTTGACCGTCCGACACTGAGGTTGACTTTCTTTCCCCCATACGCGGCAGACCCTTTCCCTCTCTCTTTGTGTTTCTGTTCCTTCTCGTTTCCCCGACTACTTGCTATTTCGTTTTTAATTTTTCTACGAGAGAGAGATGCCAAGGCGAACGTTGTTCGCTTGTTAGAAACTCTACAGCGAGGCGTTGGCAGCGCCACTGCGAGACGATGCCGACTTTGAAAAGAATCAAAAAGTGATTAATATGCCGAGAACCGAAGTTAGTGTGTAATAGCGCTCAATTCCCGATTTTTTTTTTTTTTCGTGGATATCACGGGTAGAGGACGGGAATAGAGTTTGGTCGTCTGACACGTTTTAAAGAAGAGAGTCCCGCCTCCCATTTTAATTGACGGGGCCGGTTTACTTCCTAGACGGAATAGAAGCCAGTAGCGAATTTGCGTAAAGGGCTTTTTAAAAGAGAATCCTTCAGTGGAGCAGGCGGACGTGATGGTAGCGGCGCCTTGCCGTCGGTTGGTATTCAGGGAACGCTTTTTGGATTTCCGCGTTGTTCTTCGCACTTTGATGGGGGTTCTGATGTGCGTTCCAGTAGATCCACCTCCCGAGATGTACTACGACACTTAGTTCCTCAAGGTGCGGTATCCGCATAGTCTTCATCTTGATATCTCCGGTTCTAGGGTCTAGGACCAGACACCTCCGACCTCTTACCAGAAGCTCTCTTGGTTGACATAACGTTCTCCCTCGCGAGCGGCTTCGTTCGTGTGACCATCCAAACCTGACTCATTCGGTTCGCTTTTGCGCGGTAGTACCCTTGTCAGACTGATAAGCAAAGAACCGGGCAGTGGACGGTACGGTGCTTCCACCAGACATCATTGTGGTTGCTGTTTCCGAACGTTGCTTTCGAACATTATAATTTCACAGCCGTTCAAAGCGAGAACTTCTTCCACAGAAAAGGCGCGTTCAGACAGCTAGCTAGTTGGTTTATGAAATCTAGTATAGGTCACGAGACATCAATGACTCCACTTAGTGTATAGCTAACGTGACGTGAATTTCCCCGCTACATTTAGCGGAAAATGCATAAACAAACAAGCAAACGCCCCCCCCCCCCCCAAAAAAAAAAAAAATCTTGGAATTTTTGTTGTTTGTTTGGGCGTTTGTTTGTGCGTTTCTCTATATATTTAGCGAGGAAGCGTGACATCAATTTCCCCCTCTACATTTAGCGGGAAATGCACGTACTGACGGGCGGACGGACAGACACACTTTCGGATTTGGGGGACACAGAACAAAAAGCATTTCGTGCTTTATAAATGTCCCCTAGCTTGATCACGCTGACAAAGACTGAGGGGCACAGCATATGTTGAGCAACCATACACATGAAGAGCGATGTGCCATTAGCCAGTCGGTAGGAAGAACATGTAGGGCCAAGGATGCGCGGAATATGATTGTCAGATAGTCGGACACCTATTCCGCATGTCGTTTCAAAAATTTTGTTAGGAACATTATCGGTCTTTTCAGACTTATCACTATCAATGTTCAACAAAAGAGGAAAAAAATACCCTGTTGTGATATATAGATGTCAAAGTCAGCCTGAGACGCCTCCACAAGTAAGCTTTCCAAATACTGTGCATCACAATGCGACTCAAGAGACACAGAGTGAAACAAATCATTATATCGGGAAGTCACCTGACCAGGATCAGAAATAACTTCATTGTTCCCGAGCACGTATATATTAAGACTCTCGGGATGAGGCGAGGTGAAGCCAAAACTTTCGTGGCGAAGTTTTCATGAATTGTGGTATGATCTCTGTGTAGTATCTTTTCTTTTTCCTTTTTTTTTTTACTTGCGTTATTCTTTTTTCTTTTTTTTTAATGTTTGTGAAAGATTGCTAACGTCATTTTCATTTCTTGTTCCATTTTTTTCGCTTTCGTTTTAGTTGAATAATTTCGCAGTTTATCCAGGGGTTTTCTTTTCGCGCGAATTTTATTCTTTGTGGAAAAATTCGTTCGAGACAGTAGTTGACGATACGTTTGAACTGAAGCCACAGACAATTCACGTCTATCGCCTGATGAAGTGCACAAAAAAGGATATCTCCAGATAATCCAAAATGCTTACATCCTCAGCTCTACTGAAGTCCCATACGTAGATGGGCGGCTTTCTTTATTGCCGTTGTGGTATAACGTTTCTCACGCACAACAACACAAGCGTGTGGTCCGACAGGTCATCTTCCACTGATGCTGAGTAATCTGACGCATGACTATCAAGAAAAAAAGAGATCGAGTAATGATCCAGCAGTTTTCCCACATCTCGTATTCTCGTTTGCAATCTGCACAAGTCCATTTCCAAACGCAATTTCCAGAACTTCAGAATTTTTTTACATTAGTTGATTTTGTTTTAAGCGGTTCCCAATTTATTTCTGGAAGATTAATATCTCCGGTGATAATGACACGAGAGTTGATTTGAATATGATTTGTTAAATAGTCCTGAATTGCCTCGAAGAAAGCGACAGTGGAATCGGGGGCTTGTACACAGCGCCAACGATGAAATGGATGCCGCAGAAATTTATTTTGCTCCAGACACTTTGTTATCTGGGATATCTGGCATTCGAACGAAGTCGATACTTTCTTTCACTCTTATAGCAACACCCCCACCACGTGTAGTGCGGTCATTACGCATCATTTGTACTTGGGGAGGAGCAGTTCACTATCTGTTATTTCAGGGCTCAGCCAAGTTTCAGTAACTATATAACCACATTTGGCCCTAGTGAATAAGCAAGTGCTCGATCTAGATCCCCAACTTTATTGGCAAGACTACGTTCGTTCTCATTAATCAGCTTGAATTCCCTGCTCTGGTTATTTGACTGTCATTCGGACGCGCTTCGTTTCGCTGCACTTGAGGCGAGCTTAATCCTACAATTCTTTCCGTCATCCCAAGAATACGATTCTTTATACATCACAATCTTAACATGGACGAGTCTAACATACACCCCTTAGCTCTGTCGCCTTTTGTGCTCTTGCTTGCTTTCGTTTCCTTAAGGTGACCGGGGACTAATTGTTAGACGCAGATATTTTGGTTTCTTTTAGTTTCCGGCAATTCCTAACCACTTCGAGCTTATTGTTATAGTCATAAAACTTTATAATTATTAGTCTTGTCTTGCTCGCGATTTTTTTTTTCTTCTTAGTCTATGAATTTGTTCAATCGTGTTTACCTTACACCCATTCTGTTTTCAGAAAAAACATTCTGCAGAGACACTCAAGACTGCTTATGTGTGGGAATACGAAAACATGGCGCACGCACTAAGCACAGCTTTAGTAAGCCGGTGCAGTGGAGCCGCCGTGGCGTCGGGGAAGCGTGCTCATCTCGCGCCCTGGAGGTCCGGGGTCGAATCCCACCCAGACCGAAATATACATAATTTTCTTTTCAAAGCCATTAATTCACTTTGTGTACAGGAACCTCTGTGATACATTTCTCGCAGCCAATGGGAATTTAGGTTCCGTTTCGCTGCTACAGACAACGCTCAGCCAATGGGAATTCAGTTGCTGTTTTCGCCGACTTCTCACCGGCTTCGCTCAATAAGACAGCTAATGCTTTCGCATTAAAAGGTCAGTTAGCACGCTTTTTATTACATCTACACCAGTTTCACTAGGGTTCTCAGGAACCCCAAACACTATCAAGTTGTTACGGCGGCTTCTGTCTGCCAAATCGACTAGCTCTTCCTGTTGTGTCAGGATGATGCTCACCTTCTGAATACCTTCTTCAAGATGATTTTCTTTTTCATCGTGTAGTTGTAGTCTTTTTAGTGACTCGTCTAAGTGGTCTACCTTAGTGTTTACTGTTTCCAACTATTTACAAAAGCGGTCTTGGCTTTCCTTAATTTCGTTTATACCTTCTCTTATTTTTTCTGACCCAAAAGAAGCTGGTGGAACATTTCCTCAAAATCAGGACCAGGATTTTCCTCGATATCCCCGGCCAGCAGCAACAAGAGTAATTGACACCATTCCAAACACGTCTAAAAAAAAAAAAAACACTTTAGGGCACGGCAGAATCACGACAAATTGGTTATCACTTTTAAAACTTTTGCATAGGGAGTATCTACTCACCTGTTGAAAAAGTAGGTTCAGTTTAGGCGACATGCCTCTTTCGGCTTCAGAGGGCACAATTCCACCGTGGCCTCTGAAGTAGCCGCGGCGGCTGGGCCCTTTAAATGCTCGGCGCAGTGGATGACGATGGTTGCCTGCCCGTGCGATAGCGTTCCGTCCACTCTTGGTGGCCATCCGTGATCTTCGCTGATTGTTGTTGTTGCAGGTGTCGTCTTGGCTTGACTTGACTGACGTCACGTGCTGTCATATGACTTCATGTCACGTGACCTACACAGAAATTCAGTTTCCCCGCTAGATTTAACGGGGAAATCGGGGTCACGTGGTCTGAACACCAATCCAGTTTCCCCGCTATATTTAAGGCGGAAAATGACGTCACGTGACTTAATGTCACATTGAGGATGATGGTAAATGATGATGACAAAGAATTACGAAAACGGTGTATGTGGAACAAGAGGAGCATGGCTCACAAGAAATATATTAGAGATATTTACAGAGCCTTTTCGGGTACAGCCATCATGTCCATACTTTTGCTCAGGGGCCCCGGGGGCAGTAAGGTGCCTCCGTGTTCATCTGTTTAGGGTGATGCCATCATTCGTAGTACCCGATGCCGATAGCACGCGCTCACAAAAAAAATACAAAGAAATTGTCGAAAACAAAATGTCGCCGTAGCACAGTCAGCGCCATGAGCGCGTGTAGGACCACGCTCTTTTACGCGCCGCTTCAAATTCCCCCTCCCCTCAAAAAAAAAGAAAGAAAAACGTTTGGAACAAATTGGTTAGTTGTCATCACCCTAAGCAAAGAGCACATGAAGAAACCCTGGGCGGTAGTAACGGCGATCTTGACCGGCCTGGGCATAGCTTGTCATCACCCTAAGCAAAGAGCACATGAAGAAACCCTGGGTGGTAGTAACTGCGATCTTGACCGGCCTGGGCATAGTTGTCATCACCCTAAGCAAAGAGCACATGAAGAAACCATGGGCGGTAGTAACGGCGATCTTGACCGGCCTGGGCATAGTTGTCATCACGCTAACCAAAGAGCACATGAAGAAACCCTGGGCGGTAGTAACGGCGATCTTGACCTGCCTGGGCATACTTGTCATCACCCTAAGCAAAGAGCACATGAAGAAACCCTGGGCGGTAGTAACGGCGATCTTGACCGGCCTGGGCATAGTTGTCATCACCCTAAGCAAAGAGCACATGAAGAAACCCTGGGCGGTGGTAACGGCGATCTTGACCGGCCTGGGCATAGTTGTCATCATCCTAAGCAAAGAGCACATGAAGAAACCCTGGGCGGTAGTAACGGCGATCTTGACCGGCCTGGGCATAGTTGTCATCACCCTAAGCAAAGAGCACATGAAGAAACCCTGGGCGGTAGTAACGGCGATCTTGACCGGCCTGGGCATAGTTGTCATCACCCTAAGCAAAGAGCACATGAAGAAACCCTGGGCGGTAGTAACGGCGATCTTGACCGGCCTGGGCATAGTTGTCATCACCCTAAGCAAAGAGTCACACTGAAGAAACCCTGGGCGGTAGTAACGGCGATCTTGACCGGCCTGGGCATAGGTTGTCATCACCCTAAGCAAAGAGCACATGAAGAAACCCTGGGCGGTGGTAACGGCGATCTTGACCGGCCTGGGCATAGTTGTCATCACCCTAAGCAAAGAGCACATGAAGAAACCCTGGGCGGTAGTAACGGCGATCTTGACCGGCCTGGGCATAGTTGTCATCACCCTAAGCAAAGAGCACATGAAGAAACCCTGGGTGGTAGTAACGGCGATCTTGACCGGCCTGGGCATAGTTGTCATCACCCTAAGCAAAGAGCACATGAAGAAACCCTGGGCGGTAGTAACGGCGATCTTGACGGCCTGGGCATAGTTGTCATCACCTAAGCAAGAGCACTGAAGAAACCCTGGGCGGTAGTAACGGCGATCTTGACCGGCCTGGGCATAGTTGTCATCACCCTAACCAAAGAGCACATGAAGAAACCCTGGGCGGTAGTAACGGCGATCTTGACCGGCCTGGGCATAGTTGTCATCACCCTAACCAAAGAGCACATGAAGAAACCCTGGGCGGTAGTAACGGCGATCTTGACCGGCCTGGGCATAGTTGTCATCACCCTAAGCAAAGAGCACATGAAGAAACCCTGGGCGGTAGTAACGGCGATCTTGACCGGCCTGGGCATAGTTGTCATCACCCTAAGCAAAGAGCACATGAAGAAACCCTGGGCGGTAGTAACGGCGATCTTGACCGGCCTGGGCATAGTTGTCATCACCCTAAGCAAAGAGCACATGAAGAAACCCTGGGCGGTAGTAACGGCGATCTTGACCGGCCTGGGCATAGTTGTCATCACCCTAACCAAAGAGCACATGAAGAAACCCTGGGCGGTAGGTAACGGCGATCTTGACCGGCCTGGGCATAGTTGTCATCACCCTAAGCAAAGAGCACATGAAGAAACCCTGGGCGGTAGTAACGGCGATCTTGACCGGCCTGGGCATAGTTGTCATCACCCTAAGCAAAGAGCACATGAAGAAACCCTGGGCGGTAGTAACGGCGATCTTGACCGGCCTGGGCATAGTTGTCATCACCCGCTAACGCAAAGAGCACATGAAGAAACCCTGGGCGGTAGTAACGGCGATCTTGACCGGCCTGGGCATAGTTGTCATCACCCTAAGCAAAGAGCACATGAAGAAACCCTGGGCGGTAGTAACGGCGATCTTGACCGGCCTGGGCATAGTTGTCATCACCCTAAGCAAAGAGCACATGAAGAAACCCTGGGCGGTAGTAACGGCGATCTTGACCGGCCTGGGCATAGTTGTCATCACCCTAAGCAAAGAGCACATGAAGAAACCCTGGGCGGTAGTAACGGCGATCTTGACCGGCCTGGGCATAGTTGTCATCACCCTAAGCAAAGAGCACATGAAGAAACCCTGGGCGGTAGTAACGGCGATCTTGACCGGCCTGGGCATAGTTGTCATCACCCTAAGCAAAGAGCACATGAAGAAACCCTGGGCGGTAGTAACGGCGATCTTGACCGGCCTGGGCATAGTTGTCATCACCCTAAGCAAAGAGCACATGAAGAAACCCTGGGCGGTAGTAACGGCGATCTTGACCGGCCTGGGCATAGTTGTCATCACCCTAAGCAAAGAGCACATGAAGAAACCCTGGGCGGTAGTAACGGCGATCTTGACCGGCCTGGGCATAGTTGTCATCACCCTAAGCAAAGAGCACATGAAGAAACCCTGGGCGGTAGTAACGGCGATCTTGACCGGCCTGGGCATAGTTGTCATCACCCTAAGCAAAGAGCACATGAAGAAACCCTGGGCGGTAGTAACGGCGATCTTGACCGGCCTGGGCATAGTTGTCATCACCCTAAGCAAAGAGCACATGAAAAAGAAACCCTGGGCTGGTAGTAACGGCGGCGATCTTGACCGGCCTGGGCATAGTTGTCATCACCCTAAGCAAAGAGCACATGAAGAAACCCTGGGCGGTAGTAACGGCGATCTTGACCGGCCTGGGCATAGTTGTCATCACCCTAAGCAAAGAGCACATGAAGAAACCCTGGGCGGTAGTAACGGCGATCTTGACCGGCCTGGGCATAGTTGTCATCACCCTAAGCAAAGAGCACATGAAGAAACCCTGGGCGGTAGTAACGGCGATCTTGACCGGCCTGGGCATAGTTGTCATCACCCTAAGCAAAGAGCACATGAAGAAACCCTGGGCGGTAGTAACGGCGATCTTGACCGGCCTGGGCATAGTTGTCATCACCCTAAGCAAAGAGCACATGAAGAAACCCTGGGCGGTAGTAACGGCGATCTTGACCGGCCTGGGCATAGTTGTCATCACCCTAAGCAAAGAGCACATGAAGAAACCCTGGGCGGTAGTAACGGCGATCTTGACCGGCCTGGGCATAGTTGTCATCACCCTAAGCAAAGAGCACATGAAGAAACCCTGGGTGGTAGTAACGGCGATCTTGACCGGCCTGGGCATAGTTGTCATCACCCTAAGCAAAGAGCACATGAAGAAACCCTGGGCGGTAGTAACGGCGATCTTGACCGGCCTGGGCATAGTTGTCATCACCCTAAGCAAAGAGCACATGAAGAAACCCTGGGCGGTAGTAACGGCGATCTTGACCGGCCTGGGCATAGTTGTCATCACCCTAAGCAAAGAGCACATGAAGAAACCCTGGGCGGTAGTAACGGCGATCTTGACCGGCCTGGGCATAGTTGTCATCACCCTAAGCAAAGAGCACATGAAGAAACCCTGGGCGGTAGTAACGGCGATCTTGACCGGCCTGGGCATAGTTGTCATCACCCTAAGCAAAGAGCACATGAAGAAACCCTGGGCGGTATAGTAACGGCGATCTTGACCGGCCTGGGCATGGTTGTCATCACCCTAAGCAAAGAGCACATGAAGAAACCCTGGGCGGTATAGTAACGGCGATCTTGACCGGCCTGGGCATAGTTGTCATCACCCTAAGCAAAGAGCACATGAAGAAACCCTGGGCGGTAGTAACGGCGATCTTGACCGGCCTGGGCATAGTTGTCATCACCTCAAGCAAAGAGCACATGAAGAAACCCTGGGCGGTATAGTAACGGCGATCTTGACCGGCCTGGGCATAGTTATCATCCCTAAGCAAAGAGCACATGAAAACCCTGGGCGGTAGTAACGGCGATCTTGACCGGCCTGGGCACAGTTGTCATCACCTAAGCAAAGAGCACATGAAGAAACCCTGGGCGGTAGTAACGGCGATCTTGACCGGCCTGGGCATAGTTGTCATCACCCTAAGCAAAGAGCACATGAAGAAACCCTGGGCGGTAGTAACGGCGATCTTGACCGGCCTGGGCATAGTTGTCATCACCCTAAGCAAAGAGCACATGAAGAAACCCTGGGCGGTAGTAACGGCGATCTTGACCGGCCTGGGCATAGTTGTCATCACCCTAAGCAAAGAGCACATGAAGAAACCCTGGGTGGTAGTAACGGCGATCTTGACCGGCCTGGGCATAGTTGTCATCACCCTAAGCAAAGAGCACATGAAGAAACCCTGGGCGGTAGTAACGGCGATCTTGACCGGCCTGGGCATAGTTGTCATCACCCTAAGCAAAGAGCACATGAAGAAACCCTGGGCGGTAGTAACGGCGATCTTGACCGGCCTGGGCATAGTTGTCATCACCCTAAGCAAAGAGCACATGAAGAAACCCTGGGCGGTAGTAACGGCGATCTTGACCGGCCTGGGCATAGTTGTCATCACCCTAAGCAAAGAGCACATGAAGAAACCCTGGGCGGTATGTAACGGCGATCTTGACCGGCCTGGGCATAGTTGTCATCACCCTAAGCAAAGAGCACATGAAGAAACCCTGGGCGGTAGTAACGGCGATCTTGACCGGCCTGGGCATAGTTGTCATCACCCTAAGCAAAGAGCACATGAAGAAACCCTGGGCGGTAGTAACGGCGATCTTGACCGGCCTGGGCATAGTTGTCATCACCCTAAGCAAAGAGCACATGAAGAAACCCTGGGCGGTATAGTAACGGCGATCTTGACCGGCCTGGGCATAGTTGTCATCACCCTAAGCAAAGAGCACATGAAGAAACCCTGGGCGGTAGTAACGGCGATCTTGACCGGCCTGGGCATAGTTGTCATCACCCTAAGCAAAGAGCACATGAAGAAACCCTGGGCGGTAGTAACGGCGATCTTGACCGGCCTGGGCATAGTTGTCATCACCCTAAGCAAAGAGCACATGAAGAAACCCTGGGCGGTATAGTAACGGCGATCTTGACCGGCCTGGGCATAGTTGTCATCACCCTAAGCAAAGAGCACATGAAGAAACCCTGGGCGGTAGTAACGGCGATCTTGACCGGCCTGGGCATAGTTGTCATCACCCTAAGCAAAGAGCACATGAAGAAACCCTGGGCGGTAGTAACGGCGATCTTGACCGGCCTGGGCATAGTTGTCATCACCCTAAGCAAAGAGCACATGAAGAAACCCTGGGCGGATAGTAACGGCGATCTTGACCGGCCTGGGCATGGTTGTCATCACCCTAAGCAAAGAGCACATGAAGAAACCCTGGGCGGTAGTAACGGCGATCTTGACCGGCCTGGGCATAGTTGTCATCACCCTAAGCAAAGAGCACATGAAGAAACCCTGGGCGGTAGTAACGGCGATCTTGACCGGCCTGGGCATAGTTGCATCACCCAAGCAAAGAGCACATGCGGTATAGTAACGGCGATCTTGACCGGCCTGGGCATAGTTGTCATCACCCTAAGCAAAGAGCACATGAAGAAACCCTGGGCGGTATAGTAACGGCGATCTTGACCGGCCTGGGCATAGTTGTCATCACCCTAAGCAAAGAGCACATGAAGAAACCCTGGGCGGTAGTAACGGCGATCTTGACCGGCCTGGGCATAGTTGTCATCACCCTAAGCAAAGAGCACATGAAGAAACCCTGGGTGGTAGTAACGGCGATCTTGACAGGCCTGGGCATAGTTGTCATCACCCTAAGCAAAGAGCGCATGAAGAAACCCTGGGCGGTAGTAACGGCGATCTTGACCGGCCTGGGCATAGTTGTCATCACCCTAAGCAAAGAGCACATGAAGAAACCCTGGGCGGTAGTAACGGCGATCTTGACCGGCCTGGGCATAGTTGTCATCACCCTAAGCAAAGAGCACATGAAGAAACCCTGGGCGGTAGTAACGGCGATCTTGACCGGCCTGGGCATAGTTGTCATCACCCTAAGCAAAGAGCACATGAAGAAACCCTGGGCGGTAGTAACGGCGATCTTGACCGGCCTGGGCATAGTTGTCATCACCCTAAGCAAAGAGCACATGAAGAAACCCTGGGCGGTAGTAACGGCGATCTTGACCGGCCTGGGCATAGTTGTCATCACCCTAAGCAAAGAGCACATGAAGAAACCCTGGGCGGTACGTAACGGCGATCTTGACCGGCCTGGGCATAGTTGTCATCACCCTAAGCAAAGAGCACATGAAGAAACCCTGGGCGGTATAGTAACGGCGATCTTGACCGGCCTGGGCATGGTTGTCATCACCCTAAGCAAAGAGCACATGAAGAAACCCTGGGCGGTAGTAACGGCGATCTTGACCGGCCTGGGCATAGTTGTCATCACCCTAAGCAAAGAGCACATGAAGAAACCCTGGGCGGTAGTAACGGCGATCTTGACCGGCCTGGGCATAGTTGTCATCACCCTAAGCAAAGAGCACATGAAGAAACCCTGGGCGGTATAGTAACGGCGATCATGACCGGCCTGGGCATAGTTGTCATCACCCTAAGCAAAGAGCACATGGAAGAAACCCTGGGCGGTATAGTAACGGCGATCTTGACCGGCGTGGGCATAGTTGTCATCACCTAAGCAAAGAGCACATGAAGAAACCCTGGGCGGTAGTAACGGCGATCTTGACCAGGCCTGGGCATAGTTGTCATCACCCTAAGCAAAGAGCACATGAAGAAACCCTGGGCCGTAGTAACGGCGATGTTGACCGGCCTGGGCATAGTTGTCATCACCCTAAGCAAAGAGCACATGAAGAAACCCTGGGCGGTAGTAACGGCGATCTTGACCGGCCTGGGCATAGTTGTCATCACCCTAAGCAAAGAGCACATGAAGAAACCCTGGGCGGTAGTAACGGCGATCTTGACCGGCCTGGGCATAGTGCTGTCATCACCCTAAGCAAAGAGCACATGAAGAAACCCTGGGCGGTAGTAACGGCGATCTTGACCGGCCTGGGCATAGTTGTCATCACCCTAAGCAAAGAGCACATGGAGAAACCCTGGGCGGTAGTAACGGCGATCTTGACCGGCCTGGGCGCAGTTGTCATCGCCTAGGCAAGAGCCCATGAAGGAGGAACCCTGGGCGGTGGCTAACGGCGATCTACGACCGGCCTGGGCATGATTGTCATCACCCTAAGCAAAGAGGCTTGCATGAAGAAACCCTGGGCGGTATAGTAACGGCGATCTTGACCGGCCTGGGCATAGTTGTCATCGCCCTAAGCAAAGAGCACATGGAGAAACCCTGGGCGGTGGCAACGGCGATCTGTGACAGGCTTACTGGGCATAGTTGTCATACCCTAAGCCAAAGAGCGCATGAAGAAACCTGGGCGGTAGTAACGGCGATCTTGACCGGCCTGGGCATAGTTGTCATCACCCTAAGCAAAGAGCACATGAAGAAACCCTGGGCGGTATAGTAACGGCGATCTTGACCGGCCTGGGCATGGTTGTCATCACCCTAAGCAAGAGCACATGAAGAACACCTAGGCGGTAGCAACGGCGATCTTGACCGGCCTGGGCATAGTTGTCATCACCTAAGCAAAGAGCACATGAAGAAACCCTGGGTGCGTATGGTAACCGGCGATCTTGACTGGCCTGGGCATAGATTGTCATCACCTAAGAAAAGAGCACATAAAGAAACCCATGCGGTATAGTAACGGCGATCATGACCGGCCTGGGCATGGTTATCATCACCCTAAGCAAAGAGCACATGAAGAAACCCTGGGTGGTATAGTAACGGCGATCTTGACCGGCATGGGCGTAGTTGTCATCACACTAAGCAAAGAGCACATAAAGAAATCCTGGGCGGTAGTAACGGCGATCTTGACCGGCCTGGGCATAGTTGTCATCACCCTAAGCAAAGAGCACAGAAGAAACCCTGGGTGGTAAGCGGCGATGTTGACCGGGCCTGGGCATATTATGCCATCACCCTAAGCAAAGAGCATGGAGAAACCCTGGGCGGTAGTAACGGCGATCTTGATAGGCCTGGCATAGTTGTCATCACCCTAACCAAAGAGCACATGAAGGAAACCCTGGGTTGTAGTAACGGCGATCTTGACCGGCCTGGCAATGGTTGTCATCACCCAAAGCAAAGAGCAAATAGAAGAAACCCTGGGCGGTAGCAACGGCGATCTTGACCGGCCTGGGCATAGTTGTCATCACCCATAAGCGAAGAGCACCTGAAGGAAACCCTGGGCGGTAGTAACGGCGATCTTGACCGGCCTGGTCGCGGTTGCATCATCACCCTAAGCAAAGAGCACATGAAGAAACCCTGGGCGGTATAACGGCGATCTTGACCGGCCTGGGCATAGCTTGTCATCACCCTAGGCAAAGAGCATGAAGAAACCCTGGGCGGTAGTAACGGCGATCCTGACCGGCCTGGGCATGGTTATCATCACCCTAAGCAAGAGCCATGAAGAAACCCTGGGCGGTACACGGCATGATCTTGACCGGCCTGGGCATAGTTGTCATCACCTAAGCCAAGAGCACATACAAAACCTGAGCGGTAGTAACGGCGATCTTGACCGGCCTGGGCATAGTTGTCATCACCCTAGCAAGAGCGCCTTGAAGAAACCCTGGGCGGTAGTAACGGCGATCTTGACCGGCCTGGAGCATAGTTGTCATCACCCTAAGCCAAGCAGCACATGAAGTTAAACCTGGGCGGTATAGTACCGGCGACCTTGACCGGCCTGGGCATAGTTGTCATCACCCTAAGCCGAGATCACATGAAGAAACTCTGGCGGTAGTGTCGGCGATCAATCACCAACAGCACATTACCACCAGTGGTATGTTGCTGGAGAAACTCTGGCGGTAATGAAGATCTGACCGGCCTGGGCATAGTTGCTCATCACCCGGCGCACGAGCACATGAAGAAACCTGTGGCGGTAGTAACGGCGAGTTCGTGTTTTGATGATGACAGCTGAATTTAGACGCCCCAAGTATCCCTAAAAACCAAATAGTATAGTCATACGGTGATTATTTCTTTAATAAAATGTAATTGAAGGCCGCCAAACCTCGGATCCATCCGAAAACGAAACCACTCTCATTGGTCCTCGCACGCTTATCAAAAGTATCTCGGGCCAATGGCGTTGGACGACGTTCCGTCGCGCAGTGATCCCGAGGTAGCCGCATCGGCCGAACCTCTTTGTCATTCGAGCTTCGATCATGGCGGCGTTCTCTACGCTCGAGGACCTGATGCCGTTGGAGGTTGAAATTCTTCGGCGGACAGCCGACCTGGGGATGATTTCCTATGACGCCACTCCGACGTGCGATGTGGACGATAGCAGCGCTTCGGAGTCCTGTTCGGGTTCCGAGGACGATGAAACGCAGACCTTTTCGGGCATTCTTCGATTTGAGGTTGGGGCAAGTCGTAACCAAACCAACGTTTGACATCGCAGCGTTACCTCTGTTACGTGATGTCAAACGATGTCGCCACGTTGACTTTCGCCTCGGGAGGACGGGGGAAGGCTGGTTCAGACATGTGCAACGAGCGCGTACCTACGACTGCGTCCGTTGCAACCGGAGCGACCGGAACGACAGCTCTGCGCCGCGCGTACACACCTGAAATTACTACAAGCACAGCGGCCCCTCTAAAAGGGGACGCACTGCTACTCAATGCCGTAACAGAATAGAGACAGACAGTTTTCTATAGCCTAAAGCTTTATTATTGATTTTTCTTGATAGGCTTGCAGGGTACAGTGGATGAAAAAAGAAAATAAAAAGATGCCGTACGCCGTCTTGGACGATCACGACTCTATACACGACATTGCAATAGTACAAATATCGCCACACGCATTTTCTACGATTATAAAAGACAATGTAATCTTAGCAGCGATATAGCAACGTAGAAATATGATTTCGTGATCAGATAGACGTTGCGAGCGTTCAGGATTGCTAACACTAATAACTTTTCTCCGGTGATGAAAACGCGTGAAACTTCGCGTCCTTTATACGGTACGCGCCAGTAATACCTTGAACTTGAGCACACGCATGAAATGCGCCAAATAAGAAATCCGGGCGATGTTCGAGGACACAAATGCTTAGAAAGCACCACTGTAGTCGAAGTAAACAAACACGACGGCACGGGCGTTTCTGCTGTCTTGAGAGTGCCGCCACGGCATCGCCGCACGAGTAGGTGGGTCTTCCCTTCTAGTACGTGCTGGGTTATCATAACGACACACGACGAAAATTCACAGTCAAGGATAGCGCTTTTACGCGGAACGATGAGCTTTCACCACGCCGTCCACGTCGATGATCAACACCGACGCCATGTGCGCGCAGATACGTGCGCTTCCGCGCATCCCGGGGAACGGGAAATTCACCCCCGCGGAGGACGGCAAGGAGAAAACGTAGTCCCTTGTTTGTGAAACGATAATTGCAGTATCGCGTATTCTAAACTAGAACTATTTTACGTCTTGTGAAATTATCATGCACAACATATTTAAATAAACTGAAAATTGTTTCTTTAGCGAAACTTTACAAAGGCCGCCAAAATTTTCAAAAATACGATAATTTCATTGGTCCTCGCAAGTACAGGAAAGAGTCCGCACGTATTTTATTCCTGCGTGATTAATAGGCGGTTCTGCCTTTTAAAACTGAAGATACTCATTCACTGACACGTCCTTAACGCCATCGCACCAAAAAGTAGCTTCCCCAAAAACCGCTTGAGTCACCCTTTAAGGGAAAATGACGTCACGTGACTTAATGTCACTGTGTGATGATGGTAAATGATGATGACAAAGAATTACGAAAACGGTGTATGTGGAACAAGAGGGCATGACTCACAAGAACATTATTACAGATATTTACAGAGCCTTTTCGGGTACAGCCATCATGTCCATACTTTTGCTCCAGGGGTCCCGGGGGCAGTAAGGTGCCTCAGTGTCCTTCTGTTTAAGGGTGATGCCATCATTCGTAGTACCCGATGCCGACAGCACGCGCTCACAAGAAACATACAAGAAATCGTCGAAAACAAAATGTCGCCGTAGCACAGTCAGCGCCATGAGCGCGTGTAGGGACACGCTCTTTTACGCGCTTCAACCCCCCGCCCCCCCCACCCTAAAAAAAAAAGCGTTCGGAACAAGTTGGTTATACGCAACTCATGTTCAAACAAACCGGAGCGCCGGGAGCGCCCCTAGCGGACGCCACCGGCGCCGCGCATGCGCGATGGGGGTGTGGGCAACAAGCTCGCCGTCGCCCATAAACAAACCATTGAAATGCGATGTTGTCGGCGTCAGTGTGAGTCCCCTTGCCCTTTATCGCATTCGAATTGTTGATTCTACGTCTTCCTGGCAATGTCTGACTACATGAGCGGCGTCAGCGAAATTAACGAGGCTCGTTACACCGCAAAACTTCGCGTGAATAATCTGACATGCGGCGATTCATTCCGCGTGGACGCCGCAGAATGTACGCTAAAGCCTGATTCACCTGATGAGATTTCGCTCGCAATTTTCAGTCGCGACGTCGCTCGGGCTGCAAAAGCGTGAACTGTAGCTGAGATGGTCGACGTCGATACTGAAAATCGCAAGCAGAATCGGACCAAGTGAATCAGGCATAACAAGTCGGTGATGGCCGCTGGTAACAATAATCAACATCTCCTTGTATCTACTGTTTACGACGAGCCTGCTTACCAACCTTCAAATTTAAGTCTTTTGAGGCCTGCTCTTACTTCTAATCGGAAGGACCGGGCCAACTTTTGGTCTACGGGCCGGCGTCGTCTAAGAGAGCAGACGACAAGCAGAAACATTCGAAAGAGCAGACGACAGTTTGAACGATCAGGCGGCCGTTCGAACTTGAAGACGCACTGAACGTAGTCCGCTGGTGGTCCGCACAACTTGACGGCTTTCTGGCGTTCATGTTGGAACAAAACAAATAAATCTGATGACCACAAGTATCCGTGAATTCAACCCAAAGTGCTTCCCGCCCAAGCAATCGTTGTCCGACGGCGTCTGCTTTTCCCTTTTCACGGCACATATCCAGATTCTCGGACGAACCGAGCACGTGAAAACTGACCTTCAAACCTTTCTCGACACTTTTGGTACGGCCCCAGTCGCGGCGTTTTGACGAGAAGGCAGGTTTTTGTCTGATTCCTTTCAAAACAACGCAGGAATACACGTCTAGCATGGGGACTTCTGCCCACAGCCCCAGACCGGAAGTGCGACCGGCGCGCCACCACCGCGCCGTGACGTCACAGAGATGAGTTCGTGTATAGTCGGTTGCAAGCTAAGAAAAAACCGGAAATGCCTCTCAGAGGAAAATGTATTCCTACGCCGAGAAACGCCAGCCAATCGTTTTCATGACGTCACGACTCCGTGGACCAATCGCGATCCTTTTGAAAAAAAAAAGCTCAACATGGCTGCTGGCCTTAGCAACGCGACGCTAGTTTCTCGCGACAATTATTCTGCTTTTTTGCACCGTGTTTTACGTGCCCGAGGTTACGCCACGAAATCTTAATGGTATCGGCTTGCGTTTGCAGCAGTTTTTGCGCGACAACGTGAGAATCCAGCGACGCTATCGCCAACGAAAATTTCGAAGCGGGCGCGAGGCTTAGCACTGCTGAGAGGTGAGAAGCTCGACCTCGCTTGTGCTTCTTGAAGAACCGTTTTGGTGTCGCCGGTAAGGCTGCACCAGGCTGTTTCGTCCAAGAAGAATCAGGGGAATCGCTTTCCGATGTCACCTCAGTGGGATCCATGACGGAAGACAAAGAGAGCGGGGCGCGGTGGTGGTGTCGATGACTTGGGAGGGTGCCGATTTGTCAAAACCCGAAAAGTATAATTATTCTTGTTTTCTATTCATCCAACAAAATAAAGGCACACATTTCGTGCGCAAAGCCCACAAAACTAAGTAAATCACTAAATATTTATTATTTGCAGGAACTATAAGTGCTTTGTTATTTATAATTTTGGCGAGAGAAAGGTTGGTTTCGTTTTCGCCGCTTTCCCTCAATCGAAGGCGCTGGAAGACGGTATGTTAGACAGTATCTTGGACAGAAAATGAATTGGGAAGACGGTACATTGGACATGACTTTCTTTCTTTACTAAACAGCTATTTCGTTGACAAAAACGTATTCTAACTTATTTAAACGTCCTGAATGAATTAAATAAATATTGTAGTAGTTTAAGACACGTTTACTGGAGGAAGAAAAAGCAACGTTGCTAGCGAACTACTTTCTCGACGGCGGAGGCACTTCAGATGGGCGCAATGCGCTTGTGGGTGGAGCTAAAAGATTGTTCTTAGGTTGCATCCGACTATAGTTGTCATCACCCTAAGCAGAGGCACATGAAGAAACCGTGGGCGGTAGTAACGGCGATCTTGACCGGCCTGGGCTTCGTCCCCACATATCTTTACGCCTGTCCCGAATCCGCTGGTCTCGTTCCATCCTCCCCGTTTCGTGCCTTCGCCCTCGTATTTTCCTTTCGTTGATTTAAAGCCCACCAACTTCACCTTCCCTCCACTTCGCGGTCGCTCCCTAAAGTCCACATCATCACAATTACCCCCCCCCCTTTCAATACTATCGTACGATTTTAAAACCTGACACACAAAAACTAAGTTATAATCTTAATAAAATCCGTACTAACTGTCCATATACTAGCCTACCAACAAAGGATCCAACATTTTCTGACAGATCAAATCCTGCTTTCTACATGCCAAGATTTCTTCCACTATTCATAAATTAAGTTATCCTAACCCAATGTTTCAAATTAAACTTTTCAGCTATATATATTAAAAAGCTTCATAGGCACAAAAATCTGGCATTCTTGATTAAAGCAAGAACGAAAACGCTGAACATTGCCAACACTGCCAGTCTTGTCCCCAACCACACCACGTCTAAACAACATTCATTCGATATACGAGACATTTAAACCCTAACGTATACCAAGAACCCTAATTCACTATCCGACATTTATAAAAATTGCGGCATACAAATATTGACTGCAGAATACATTCACATTCCAACTATATCAGCACTCGTTACACAAACTTCGAAATTAACTTCGTAGTGCAAAATATGTAAGATGTCCCCCAATCAAATTCTACTATTTACACTTTCCAACTCCGCTCAAAACCTTTGCTCATTTTACTGCGATAAGCATAACCGGTTTACAAGTGAATTCTTTTAAAATCAAACGCCAGGCAACTCTAGGGTTTTTCCTTTCGAACTGCATCTCTATAGAATATGCTCTCTCGTATTGTCAGACAACCCACAAAATAAAGAACTCCACAACTGCAGTTAAGGACGCAACACGAGAAAACACAGAGTGAACACGAAAACCGCAACCACGTACACTTCTCGGGACAATACATCAGAACGATTTAATTCAATTTCCAAGGCAATGTTCGTTTCGTATGTTTGACAACAAAATAAATCAAGTTAGTCTAACCTGCATTAAATATTATACATTGCACTGGACACGCATGTCATATGTCAAAAATGTTTCCACATCAAGTGATTCATGATCGTCTACATAGCTGTCCGGCTGATGCTGTCTCGAATCAACAGCAACAGGCACTTCGCTTCTCGAACCGTGCACCGTGTTCTTCGAAGCTCTATGCGTCTTTGTCAACAGCCTGCGTCTTCGAACGATGCTCCTCTTGACGCAAACAGGCTGTCCACTGAGGCGTTGAGCACCCAATCTGGAACTTGTGAACGCTGAGGAGTTGAACCATGTGGGTGTCATGGATCCTTGTTTGCTATGCTTGCCCAGCAGTCTGCCTGGGCCAAAGACCGCTTCATAAGAGCTGCACTCTGGAAGACTGGGCTCTTGCTCAAATGCCGAGTACGTTGGAAGTCACCTCTTCCTCGAAGCTTCCCCTTCACTTTGTTGTTAAACAAGTTCTGTTTTCAGTCACTTTTTCCTTCTCCGTTTCTTCATATTTTCAACAACTGCGCATGCTGCTGCTATCGTTCTCGGTTTCTATCACTTGTTCTCTTTTGAAAATCACAGCCTGGCCATCATGTCATCATTCCTATTACTTTTCGATCCGTCACCAACCTTTGCCTTTTCCTTAGAATGGCACCCTTCCGTTTCTTGCCACTCTGGCTTCTCCACGGCATGCAATGACCACTTGTCCAACCAGTTGTCGACATGACAACTGTTGGATCCATGGTATATTGGCCGTCGTTTGTTCTCCTTGATTTCCGTTTCCATCACTGCAAGTCATGCAGTCTGTCTCATCGCCATCGCATCCGTTACTTGACCTATCCTGGTCATTTTTAATTCCTCATCTGACTCACTGCTCGGTAAGACCCCTGAGCCCTGCGCAAGCTCTATCAGCTACACAAACCGCGGTTTTGTAATCATCTTCGGTAGGTTCCAACAACTTGATCATTCCTTGAAAGTTCCCTGCGCTCTTTCTCGGAGCCCGATTCTGCCCAATTTTTTTTAAAGTCACGGCAATACTGTGACGATATGGGAGACGAAGATATGGTACGAAGAAGAACGAAATGAAAATTTGTCTGTTACCAACGATTATTTTAATAGAAGAAAATCAAGAAATAAGGCGAAACGCAAAATAAAAAAAAGAAGAAATGTTATTATTATGCACTTAGTGAGGCACATAGCGGTCGAGTGAATGATCAGCTACCATTGACGTCAGTAAGTGAAACCAGCACCGCTTTTTCCCTTTCTCGTTCTCTTCTTACTCCTTTCCTTTGCCAATACAAAATATAAAACAAATATGAACTATTATTTATTTTTACTTCGAGCAGCAAATCAGCTCGTATTGCTTCAGAATTCCAACTTCGCCGCACTTGTGGGTAGTATACCCAAGGAACAGGTACGCACGCACACCACGCGCACACACCGCTAGGAATATAAGCGAGCGAAGGGTTAGTGCACGGCGACGTCAGTTTCCGGCTGGCCACGATCCAAGGAGGACATTTGTCTTCTACACCGCGCGCCAGGCTGAGCGAACGCCCTTCATTGCGTCCAATATTCCCGAACTCATTCGTCTCTCCGAAGAATCATTTTCCCCTCCTCTTCGCGGTTTTTTTTTTCTTAAGTATTTTTTTTTCTTTTGGGGGCAACTGACGGCGACTGAGCCAATTCGGGATAGAAATAAAATTAGGACACGTAGGGAAGAAAGAAAAAGAGAGAGAGAGAGAGAGATCCGAGTGTATATTATAGATTCGCTACGATTCCCTTTGTAAATCCCGTTTTAGTTGGCCGCGCTACAAGCAGGTGACACGGTAGATTCGGGAGCTAGGGAAAAAATGGGGAGTTGGGAGAGCAAAAGACTGACTATCTTCGAGGGCTCGGAGGTCGAACAGGACGCCGGTGTGCGGTGCGCGTACGATGATTACGAGGACCGCGGGGATGAGGAGAGGGGGAAGGGAATATCGGTTCTTATTAAACCTATTAACATAATATTGATTTTTAATTACCGCCTATTGTTTAAAGGCACTCGGAGAACCTGCCCGCAATGCGCGGCGGCGGCGACGATTGCTATCCCCACCCGAAACCGAGATTTTCTTCTCGGTTTTTTGGGGAGTGGGAAAATGGGGAAAAATAAAGTCGCGGCGTAAACCGAATTGGCTTACTAAGCGGAGGAATTTTTGGCTCGGCACTTGGTGTAGCGAAAAGAGAGGAAAGGGAAAACTAAAAAGTAAGGCAGGAAGAAATAAAAAAGACGAGGAGAGTGAGAGGGAAAGCGGGGTTCGATGGAAGGTGAAAATTTTTAATACCTGGCTCGTACACGGCCTGGGTCATTAAGCCATTTCGTCGGGAAAGACGGATGAGTGCCCTGGGAATTACACCGAAGGGGAGGTCGTCCCTCGGCTGCTTCGAGCTGCGCTGCCCCGGGTGTCTTGTTTGCTTTTGGGTAGCTTCAATGGCTGCTGCTTGGCCGTGTAGTTGCTTCTCGTCGTTCAAGTTCGGGTATATATCGCTTTTATACTCGTGGTTATTTTCCTTTTTGCCTCCGCGTGTTTGACGTTGTTGGAATTGCCCTTGTTCGATTGGGTGTCTCCGGGTTACTTTGGCCAAGATTGCTCGTGTGTGTGTGTGTATACTGGTTCGCTCTCTCTCTCTCTCTCTCTTCTGCTTTTTGTTAACTCCAGTTAAAAAGGCTTTCCGGTCTCCAAGCTGTTCGGATAAACCTTCGAGACCCACCTGAAGTCTGAAATCCGTCCGCCGCCGGTGGATATACCCCCTCTTTTTTCTTTCCTTTTTCGGAATTCCCCGGTTTTAGCTCGCTTATTAAGTTGCCGTATGACAAAAGTAATGTCCATTCCTGATGTAAAAAAAACAAAAAATCCGCGTGAGCGTCGACCACTTGCAGAGTCACTCGACAGGCTCGAGACGGTCATCAAGCAGACCATGTCGCCACAGTTAGACAACTTATTTGTCTACATGCGACTTTCCCGGGGGCAGAAGGTTGCGGATCTCTTTTCGGTGAGATCCGAGGCCGATCCATTGTACGGCGAAGGGGTTGTTGTACCCCACCCTTCGACGAGCCTCTTCTGGTTCTTCCTCTCGGACATGGCATCTTCGTCTCTGTCAGCGGCGACTACTCGTATTTTCCCCTGGGGGTGCTCACCCCCCTCCCCTTTCCACACACACACACACACACACGCGCACGCGCGACAACCAAGCGACCGAAAGGATCTCCGGGACGTTTCCATTCTGCAAGAAAAACTCGAAAAATGCTATTCACCCTTCGTTTTATTTTTTTTTTTATTTTTTACGTTTGAGTTATTATTGTTGTTTCCAGTTTACATTATAGTCAAAAAAGTTAGGATGATTTTTGTGTCGGTGATGTACTTTAGGCCGTGCAACTCAAACAGTGTCAAACTCCGAATCTTGTGAACCACCCTCCGAACCTCGTTTCCAGTAGGCTTACTGTCCTAAACCGGCGAGATGTCTGACAGGCCTTTAAGGTCAAGCCGCAACTTTTCTTATAACTATTTCGTCCGTATACCAGATCCCCAAACCTCCGTTCTCTACAGGGAAACCACCAGCTACATGCGATGCGACAGAACGATTTCCTTGTAATCTCTTTTGTTTTTTCTACCGAACCCTGAACGTTGCCGTCTTTTCTGTCTATTCAATCGCTTCGTTCGTTGTCTGAGCCCGACCAACATCGCTATAGACAACAACGAAGCCGTAGTGCCGAATTTTACGCGTCGCCCGGGGCCAGCGTGGGGTGCGGCACGAGTGTTGCGTGAGCCTTAATGTTAGGCCTAAACTCCCGTTCAGTCATGGCAGAAAACACGAGCCTCTGCCGAACGCAGCGCTCCTGTCCAATCTGCGGTCCGCAATGGCCTTCTTTAGCTTACGCCGAAAATTCAACACTCTACGGCTTTGTCATCTATGTGGTGGTGTCCCGCGAGGTCCAGTTTTTCCGAGCGCAAACAGATCGGCGACGAAATGAACGCGACTCGTCCGAGCGAACGAATCGGACCCATAGAGGCGAGGGGCGTCGCAGCTGCTTTCTTTTCGCCCAAGTTGGAAAGGCCCGCGTGTCGCTGCGGGCTTTGCAGCGGGTCTTCGAAATGAGCGCTGGCTGTCGACTGCCGATGACTTTGGGAGCGGCCGCAAGAGGAATGATCCGGGGCGCTTCTCTTTGAGCCTCGCGGCGAGCAAAGGAGGACTTTGATGCGGCGAGGCAACCGGCCCGACCCCTAGTCTCGGGACCCGGTGTGATTTATGGGATCGGGCGGTGAGCGCGCGCGGCGTCGGGGCTGCAGCGTGCGTCGGACGCCTTTGGGAGTACGCGGCGTCTTCGGCCCGGTGGCGAGAAGAAAGGCCGAGACGGGAAAGTTGCGCGGCCGTGTGTCGCCGCGGCGGTTGAGGGGTCGGCGTTCCCGCGCTAATCGGGAGGTTGAGCGGCTCATAGGTCGCTTTGAGCGTATTGTGTAATGAGTAAGGGAAAACTAGGAAGCCTTCATGTGTGCTGCGCGGACATGAAGGCACTCTAGGAAAACAAGCCAGTCGAGTTCGTATCATATTCGCGACTCCAGCAAAACGAACGGCACCTAGCGAGGAAACACTAAACTGAAGTGAACAGGTCCTTTCGCGATTTCTGCTGGTTCCTTGGGTCTTACGTAATTACTTGACAGGCAGTTGGCGCGATGGAACAGTTGTCCCGTTCACTCTGTTGTTCCTGTCGTATCAGCGTGTTGCACACGTCGCTCTAAACACAACGCTACCGCGTGAAGCAGACATTGTGCGTTTTTCAACGTCATCGGCACCGCAGCTCTTCCATCGCTTCCCCGAAGAAGGTGAAGCCTCGGGAAGCTTGCTAACGCCAACACATCGCCGCGGGTGTAGTGAATAAAAATCGGGGCTAACCTTTATGGGACCAATGCTTGCCTGCTGAAACTCTAGTGGTGTGCGTTGAGCTGGCACATGGCACATGGCAAGACCATTTTTGCCCCATTACTGAAAGAGGGCAAGAGAAGAGGAAAGGGAAAGGCTTTCCTCCTTGCTGGTTAGTTAAGAACGAGAGGAAGACCCGGATGAACGCCTCCAAGTTCGCTTGTTTTCTTTGCGGTTAACTTCATTTCTTTAATTCCAGATTTCATTAGGGCTAACACATTCAATGACGACAATCCTCTGGTCATCGGGGCACCATTGGTCGGTAATATGCTGCATGAATAACCGAAAGTGTAGAATATTATCGGAGGACATCTGTAGCGCGCACGAGATTCGACAAGGCAACTGCGGCTGCAATGTCTTCAAACTTCATCGCTTTCCAAATGACCAAAAGCTCCGGCGGCAGTGGGTTACGTGCGTTAACCGAAAAAAACCTTTTCCCCAACGCCATTTTCTCGGGTGTGCTTGGAACATTTTGTGAATGGAGTGCGCATCCAACTTAATGCTGTACCGTCGATAAACATGGGGTTCGCTCGACAGTTTTCTCGTGAAAATTGCTGTTCCAGCTTGTTCCTTTTCGTAACTTAATTTATCTTAATTTTGATATTTTGCAGTGGCGACATTGACTCAATTTTATTATCTGCAACGCTTAGTTGAAGGCCCATTTCCGCCGCCGGGTGTGACTGGAAATTGTCGAAACATTAATTCTTTCGCTTTTTCTGAATCGCGATCTCCTGCGCGATACCACAGAGCCGTGAACATATGTTGACGGTTACAGCGCTACTGAATTCTTTTTATTTTGAAAATTAATACATAATGTAGCCGGAAATAAAACTTCAATTTCTATTGCTCAAACATTTTCATGCATCAATTTCGAATCGTTGAATCATTGATCGACTAGCTCCGGCAATAAGCTCATCTCGACTTTGCTGTATTCAGTCCTCGACAAAGGACACTCGTCGACACTGGATCCTCAAATAAAAATTTAATAAACATCTTCATGCCGGATGAAGCTGCCTTCGATCGTTCCCAGCAATGTTCCTTTTTCCGCGTCCTTGTTCACATTAGATTTCATTGTTGTGGACGACAAGAAATTTCCAGAAATATCCTTGCTGTACTGCATCTAAAACGACGAAAATCCTGAAGGGAAATTCAATCCCTGTTAACGGATACAATATTTTGAGTACTCGACTCCGATCTCTATCGGTGGCGCGTTCAGTGCCGCACTTCTCGCCGCACTGGCTGATGCCGTCATGCGGGGCAAGAAACGTTCCTAAGATAAACTCCATCCGCGGCACGCGCACTCAGTGAGATACCCAGCACTTTGGAGCACCCAACCAGCAGACCCAACGCGGAAGCGGCACCCCGAAGAGCACTTTCGCCAACGTTTCTAACCACTCAGAATGGCCGGGGAACCTCCAACTCATGCTTGCAAACAAACCGGAGCGCCCCTAGCGAACGTCACCGGCGCCGCGCATGCGCGATAGAGTTCGTCGTCGCCCATAAACAAACTACTGATAAGCAAAGTTGTCGGCGTCGATGTGAGTCCACGTGCTCTTTTTCGAGTTGAAATTGTTAATTTTAACACGCGAAGGTCGTTTTACACGCGAGAGCCGCATGCTGTTCGCGAGCCGCAGATTGGCCACCCTGGCCTAGAACATAGTCTGCCTCAACGGGCGACTTGTCTCCCATTTGTAGACAGTACAGTACAACCGCTAGCCTGGGGTCTTTAACGTGCATCACGCAGTAGTGATACACGACTGTACGCCGGTATGATGCTCATCCAGATCGAAACGGGCAGGGGTGAGGATTGAACCCAGGATCCCTGGTTTATTCAGCGCGAGCTTCGCTGCACGCGCTCCAAGCTGGTGTGCCATAGCCCACTCGGCCACCGATCCATTTTTTGTTTTGTTTATTGCACGTGGCCACCGGTCCTCCTTTACGTGTCTGGACACCGTGGTCTGCACTAAAGCCCTTCGATATGTTCGCATTTGACCTGCAAGTGGTGTCAAATGCGCCAGTGCACGAGGCCCATACCTCGAGCGGCCCTTGGAAGCAGTTGTCGGCGCAGTACTGAAATGAGCGTCCCTTCGAAGCGAATGGCAGCGGAGCACCCACTCCTCGCACGTCTCTTGCGCGTTTCCCCAACAGTGGTTGGCGGCAGGCACGTATCCAGGGGGGGGGGGGGCATGGGGCCCGCCCCCCCCTCCCCCGAAATCTTCAATTTTACTGGGGCCTCCTCTCCCCCTCCCCCTCATACAGCCTTTTGTCATGGGCGGCCCCCCCCCCCCCGAAACAAAATCCTGGCTACGTGCCTGGTTGGCGGTACTTGTAAGCGTGAATTTTATCAAATGAATTTAGTCAGCACTCGCCGGCAGCGCCTTTAACTTATGGAATTTACGAGGATAACTCGAGTGCAACATGGCTTTGTGTATTTGAGTGGTTCTTTTTCGCTGACAGGCAGACAGACGGAAAGAATCCTTTCTTGCCATACCCGTTGCCAATGTTGTCAGCCGCTGTGCACTTGGCGCGCGATTGTGGACAATTTGTAGAGCCGCGCCACTTGCTTGGACAGTGAACTCCTTGGTTCAGTTCACGTGTGGGAAACGGTTGCCTCTTGTTACTTTTGACTCGACGCGCAGAAGTGTTGACCTCGTCGACCAGGTCCACACATCTGGACGTGCAGAAGTGGGGACCTAGCCGCGCAGAAGTGTGAACCTCGCCACTAAATGAGCTATGCTTAGGGTCGGCACTCTGTTCCCCAATATCGCTGTGGGCGCCGCCATCTTGGGGCTTGTGCAGAGCAGACGCAACTGCCGATCGTCATGATTCAAAAGTGCGTCTTCCTCAGCATTTGATTTGGTGTTAGGAAGTTCATGTAATATTGGTTTGCTCTGTCGCGAAGCGTTTAAACATTTGTGGAGGACGTAAAAACGTTTCTCGTGATTCCAAATAAATTTTGAGATAAAAGTGTCGTTACCCTGAAGCGTAGCTTATTTAGTGGCACCAGGGAAGATCATGGCGGAACAGCGCAGCACTGAGCTAGATTTCAGACGCCATCATTTTTCTATAGTGGCACTAAATAAGTTACGCTTCAGGGTAACGACACTTGCTCATATTGTGGCTTAAAATCATGGTTGCCAGTGATCTGAAGACTTATCTGAAATCAAAGAAAACGCTTTTCCGTCCTCCACAAATGTTTAAACAGTTCGCGACAGAGTACTACATGCTTCCTAAGACCGAATCTAAAGCTGAGGAAGTCGCACTTTTGAATCATGACGATCGGCAGTTGCGTCTACTCTGCACAAGCACCAAAATGTCGGCGCCCACAACAATGTTGGGGAACAGAGTGCCGATACTCTAAGCGCAGCTCATTTAGTGGCTCTAACTTCGTTTCAGCTTGGGTCCAGACGCAGGCGATGCTACAAGCGCGAGCTCCAGGCTTTCAGCGTCCCCGCCAAGCACGCGGCTCGTGCAATGCAAGCACTGTTCAGGGCACACGCTCGCGCTCGTAGCATCGGCTGCGTCTGGACCCAAGCTGAAACGGAGTATAGTTCTTCCCAGAAGTGGCGCGCGGCACGTGTCTCGAGCATTTCCACAAAAATGATTGGCACCACTTTTTCCAGGATAGATAAGCTTTACTTGGCTTTACTCCACACATCCCATGGGAGCGGGTTTGCAAACCAGTATTCAGGCGAAGAGCAGGCCGATATAGGACGTAGGAAGTGCAAAACTGCCACTTTATTTATTTTTTTGTTTTCTAGCTTTAAATTAAACTCTAAAAATAAACCTTTTTTTTGTTGTTGTTTTTTTGCAAAACAACGTTTGCCTGTTAGATTTCCTGGTCCAAACGGCCGCAACGCCGCACCTTGTGCTTTCGATAATTTCGAACGTGAACGGAACTTCGAATCTATTCGAAAATCAGAGCTTGTTCTACGTTTTGTAAGCCACTGTAATCAACGCATGTACTGGCTCGTATCTCGCGCCGCCTGTTGGCCGCTTCCTGCAGCGGCTGATGCAGAGCGAAGAAGATCTAGCTCGAGTTCGGCGGCGAACAGCCCGTGGCGCGAGCCCACCTCGAGCGCCCGACCTGCATGCGCAGCTGCGAGACGTGCAACTCGTTTGTTCCGGAAAAATTCTGCGCCATCTATGAAGAAAAGGGTACAAATAAATAGCGGTTGAATCCCCCTTAAACTTGGTGGTTTCCCGCGCTCATGTTGGAACAAAACAAATAAATTTGACGGCCACAAGTATCCGTGAATTCAACCCGAAGTGCTTCCCGCACAAGCAATCATGGTCCGACGGCGTCTGGTTTTTATTTTTCACGGCACCTATCAACGTTCTCGGACGAGCCGAGCAGGCAGAAAACAAATGAAAATTAACCTTCAAACCTTTCCCGACACTTTTGGTACAGCCCCGGGCTCGGCGTCTTGACGAGAAGGTAGGTTTTTGTCCGGTTTCTTCCGAAACAACGCAGGAATGCACGTCCCGCATGATGACTTCCGCCTACATCTCAGACCGGAAGTGCGCCCGACGCGCCACCACCGCGCCATGCCGTAACAGAGCTCGGTTCGTGTATAAACCGCTGGAGTCGCGAATACGAGACAAACACTGCGTGCGTTGTTGTCGTTTGCGTTAAGCCGCAGCCATAATGCTCGTACATCTTACTGAAGACACTGTGTTCCCTGTGTTCGCTGCAAATATGATGACAGGATTATCTGCGGACACGTCTGAAGCATTTTCAAAGCATGTTTGGTTTATACGTACATATGTGTGCTTTGAACACGCCTGCAGACAGTTTCTGTAAAACCCTTTCGGCAGGGCCGTCATACGAATTAATGGAAGGATGCTATTGGTTGTACCCTTTATATCGGGCGGTAGCTTGCGCCACCTAACCTAGAAGTTACAAGGCCTGAGACAGTGTTTGCAGACTCTCTTTTGTATGGCGTACATTAGCAGAGGGAGCGCGGCTTTAGTGTGTGAATAAACATCCCGAGTTTTATCAGCGTCGCCTGATGCCCGGGTTAGCTCCGCTTTCCTTTCACAACCGCTGTTCGCGACGTTAAATATATACTGTATATATTTAGATGTGAAAAAAACAAACATAATTGGGCTGAACTGCTTCTCTGTATTGTGTGTTAATCCTTTGTGTCGGGTGAGTAGTTATTTGTGGATGGCACGCCAGTGGTCTTATCTTGTCCCAGATGTGCATGATCATATCCTCGGCTATGGCGTGATGTTTGTCGATGCTTTCAAAAACGTCAAGGTGGGGACGATATGCAGACAGATCTCGCTCAAGAGGATCGACGCCGACTCTGGCGTTTACGGTTACTCTCGCACGAGCTTGCGGCAGATTAGATGGTCACGGAGAAACTAAAAAGCTTCAAGCGAGCGGGTGTTCTCCCCCTTCAATCAGACCACGCTGAGAAGACGCAAATGATAAGAGCAGTATTTTTTTGTTGCGTTAATGGACTTTTTTTCTTCACATGGACGAGTCCTGACGTCATACTGGTACGAAGGAAAATCGCCAGGATAACGTTCCTCAGAAAACAAAAAACCTCGCTCTCTTGGAGCTATTTAGTTTCTGTGTGACTATAACATATAATAAAAAAATGAAAGGAGCAAAATAACACAAATAGTTCATTGGAATTGACGTCTCGTCTTCTTGCAACGGTTGATGTGCCTTTTCTGGGAATCTCACGCGCCATCTACCGGAGAATCAGCTAGTAAGCGTTTGTGAGCCGTGAGCCGTGACAGGCTCATAAGAAAACCTAACGAGCTAGTGCCCTTGCTGCAAACGAAGGTGAATTAAAATCTCGGCGTGCTGCAATTAAAACGCTGGACCACCTTCGATTACTGACTGCCAACACAATCCGGTACGCGCCATAAAAAAAAAGGAATAAAGGCGGACAGCCGCGGTTGTTGCTACTACTATGCAAGCGCGTAAGCAACCTCGAAAGAGGCCCATTGTCTGGACGATGGTGCCATTGCCACTTTCAGGAAAACAAGGTCATATACGTGGGACGTAATTCAGATGTTAAAAGACCCGGAAAAAAAAGAAAAACACTTCATCCATTGAAGCAATAATCTTTTTCTCTTCCTGCGTGTGGGAGAGTTTTCGGCTGAAGTCAACCGAATCCACAGCTGAGCATAAGAAAAGCTTCTATTTCAATGCTGCGCTTTTATTTTTTTTCTCCTGAATAACACAAACATGCCACAATTATTTTACCTTTTTTCTTTTAATGTGGGAAGCGAAGCTTTTGTTCTGTTTTCTGTGCTACGTCGTTTCGCGACTTTGTTGGAAATAAAGTTCCCGCGAACAACTTCTTCGGCTCCATTATTACACTGTGAGACACATCTTGAGTCATTGAATCCGAAATTAACTCCTAAACCGAGAAATTAAATCCAAAATAGAAGTTAGTTTCATTTTCGTTCATGAATGAAAACGTGCCTCCTGGCGTAAATATTACGATAAACACCGTTTCTGTTTTCAGGAAAAAAAGGGGAAAAAATGTTACCTGCGCTCATAGCACGTGTCGCTCAATGAAGCCCGCACACTAGACAGGCTCAGCGGCATAGTATACCGGCACGCATCTCCGACCCTCACTAAAACCGCCATTTTGAAAAACGAGTGACACCACCTATATATAGTGAACTGGAGTCGCGAATGTAGTCACTCGAACAGATGTTAGAATTCCCATTGTGGAGTTGATAGAAAAATTTTAACCTTACAATTTTTCTCCGCTAACCCTAGCTAACCCAAGGTTGGCAGCCCCGCTTTTTTTCTTTTTAATAGTTTTGTTAGCGGTCCTGTGCGGCGATACTCTGAATGAAAGAATTCCTCGATATGCGCTCTCGTGCTTGTTTTCCCCCGACATCGACGAATGACGGCGCGCGCTTGGCAGCCTCGTCATCGTGCGCTCCCTGCACCTTCTCGGTGTTTCCCTTTGATTGGCCTACTCCTCCTTGCGTTCCGATGCGCCGAAGACGACTTTTGGAACACTCGCTGCCTGTATTGCCCCTTTTTCTAATTTTCACCGACAACGCAAGAAGGGCCGTCATCGTTAAGGCCGCGGGGGTAAAGAAAAGCACGTGGGAGCGTTTGGCGGGTAAACAAAGGCACGAGGTACGCGAGAAGGACGAACTTACACCCGCATACACCTTTCCGTTTCTTATCACCCGGCTGAAGAGTCACTGGGCTGCATACTTGGGTAGTAATTCAATTACTATAATTGAATTACTGTAATTTAACAACTTTTCTTGGTAATTTGTAATTGTAATTAATTACTTTTGTCTAAAAGGAATTGCAATTTAATTACTTTCTAGCGTAAGTAATTACAAAATTTCAGGCACAATTACAATTACTTTTGCAAAACTTTTCGGCGCCGACAGACCCTCTCTGAAAGCCTCAGCGCTCGCACAAGCGGCCTAGCTCTCGGTGAAACACTCGCACAAAGACACGCAGTCGCACACACGCACAACATAAATAGCGTCGCATTGTTTGTTGTTTTGTTGCTTACACTGCGGGCTGAGAGACAATCCTCTTTGGAGCCTACCTCAACGGCGCCGTGCAGCGCCGTCTGCGGTGCGAGCAGAAAACAATAGCGTAAACATGCCAAAATATTGAAAGAAAAAAAATTGACCTTCAGCTATCAGCCGAGGTTGGGAATTTTAATTGTCTATCAAGTTACTATATTTCTTTCTTTTTGCCAGTTTCTTTACGTCCCTCTTCCAGTAATGCCGCATATGTGTATATTTGTAGTATTTTCAAGTTTATTGCCTGTTGGTTTTACTTCGGATATTATTTGCATAAGCACTTTGGAGACTGACCTCGCCCGTGAATATTGTCACCAATGATTCAGGAGCCCTGATTCGGTACTTATATATTTCTGAGCCATTATAATTTCAACTCAATGTAAATAATTTACAATACCATGGTGTTTGTATGCGAATGCGGTCGTATTAGCGAGTGTGAATTTTACTTTTATATTAACACTTGTAAAATATTACTATATGACTAATTGTCACATTTTTATTTGCCTGGCTAACAAACGTCTGTCAACCCAAGTTTTCCTTTAGTGATGTGGCGTCTTCCAGCATATCAACTAATTTATTATTATTTATTAAAAATATAAAAACGTAGTACTTCATTGCCCCATACTGTCAAGTTCTATCACTAATTTAACAAAATTCATAAAAAGAAAGTACAACACGTGAACATTGAGGCAAGGAATGAACGAATACGTTGCATTCTATACAACTTGTTTAAAGTTATATGGCCCAAGTCGGGTTGCTCTCAGAAATAAGTAATTGTAAAGTAATTGCATTACTTTTGAACAGTAATTTGTAATTGTAATTAATTACTTTTCACATAGTAGTAATTGTAGTTGTAGTTAAACTACTTTTCGAAGCAAAGTAATTGTAATTGTAATTAAGTTGCATTTTGGAAGTAATTTAAGCATGTATGCTGGGCTGTGCACGGATGGGTGGCGTCTGATTCTCTGCAAAAAAGACTCCATGCGCGTGCTCGGAAGGCGTCCCTGTAGACAAATATGGCAGCAAACACGCCCAGACAGTGTCTGCACTGTCTGGGGGGGGGTGATTGACCCCCCTCCCCGCCCTCCCCCAGATCGTCTCTTGTATGGCGTATGGAGGGTGGCCGCGGTTTAGGAACACGGAGTGATGACCGCCTTGCTCGGCCGACCACTGTGTTCCGAAGGGACCGCGATCCGAGGTCTAATTCCAGCGGCAGGGGCGGCTCAGCGTCCGCGGCGCTGGCGCCCAATCACGGCTGGGACGCCGCCTCGCAGTTGCCCTTTCTTTGCCGCTCGCTACGAGGCAGCGACTGCGGGTTCGGGGCCCGGGGCGGAGACCCGGGGTCCTCCTCCGGGTCCGTCTCGCGCAAGCGCCGTGCCAACGTCGCCGGCCTGTCGCCGCGAGGCACCCGGAGCCAGAGGAGCTTCGGCGCTCCTGGCGTCGACCTCGGTGTGCCGGCCACACTGTGCGCGTCTCGGATGGCGACACCGGAGAACCTAGCGTGGAATACGCTGCAGTTGCCGTAGCAGACGCTGCAAAAATGGTGGCGCGTCGAACGACGGGAGGAGGGGAGGTGGGCAATGGCGGGAGAGGGGTGAGGTTGGTCTCGGGGGGGTGGGGGTACTGTTTGTGGAAGCAGCGTCCATGGGCACTTCCGTAACTGAGCTAACGTACTGACGTGTGTTCTTCGTTTGCTTTTTCGGCTCGGAATAACAACAGGCCGTCAGCTTTGCTGAACGTTTTTAGTAAGTTTTGAGCAGTATACAGATAACCGACGTTTTGTATGGATGCTGTGATAGGTTCTTCGTAACTCCGGTTTCCAGTAACGCTCGGCGAGTTTCTAGTGGAAACCATATGTGCATTTTTAGTAATTAAAAAGTTAATTACCCGATTTTAGTTAATTGTCCTATATTATTGTGACGATTAGCCCCCTCTTATATATCGCAATAGCCGTACAACTCACCCACAGAGACCGCGTTAGTGTTAATAAATATGTTCGAATTAAAATCAAACCTCGACAGAAGTTTCTCTTAAAAAATTTAAAAGATATTTAGACATTTACAAATCTCTGTAACGCGAAAGTAGAGCGCAGCTCTTGAGGAGGAATAGGGCAGGGTATGCCCCTCGTCGGCGCCCGTTTCCCTCCACTCCTCCTCTCCTCTTCCTCCCTCCTCTCCTCCTGCCGCTGAATTTGTTCATGGTTGACGCGACACAAAGTCGTGACGTCATATTTCCCGCTAAATTGAGCGGGAAACTGAATTGGTGGAGGTCACGTGACGTCAATTTCCCCGCTAAATTTAGCGGGGAAACTTACCCCGCTAGATTTAGCAAAACAATTTTTCTGCTAAATTTAGCGGGAAACTTTCCCCGCTAACTTTAGCGGGGAAACGCCCCATAATGCAACGCGCGCGGTTACGCCGACACTGACGGCGACGCCGCTCAACCCGGAAGCGGGCGCCTAAGAGCTGCACTCTAGAAAGAAAGCCGTGAAAGCTACTAATTCGGATTGTACGTTTGATTTGTACGGTCAGGGCGACATATTGTGGGGGGTTAATCGTCACATTAATTCGGCTAATTCACTAAAACCTGTTAATTAACTTTTTTAGTTAGTAAAAAAACCACAAGCTTTCAATTAGAAACTTGTTGAGCGCTCTTTGAAAACCACAAAATACGACAACTAGGGAAAGATATGGTGCGCCTGCTTCGCTTTTCTGAGTCCCGGAAATGCATGCCACTTGAAAGCGTCCGCGCGGTTTTTCCGTTTCTTATCGTCCACGTTTTCGCACCCCAATCTTGGGCCCCAAAGTTATCACTCGGGTTACACGAGTGATAACTTTAGGGCACCACCGCCCTTCTCACGCGTTCCAAGCCGTTCCGTAATTTACCCAGTTAGAGGCTTTCGATGACGCTCAGCGAGTCTTCAATCGGAACCACACGTTTATTCTCACTCATTAAAAAGGTAATGACCCTATTTATCGTCGCGATTAGCCCCCTATAATATGTTCCCCCTGCCGTGTATGACACACCTGAGCACACCACAATATTATGTCCATCACTTTTTTTTTTTAATTACCTGCCAAACCTAGAAAAAAAATGTATGAGTAGTGTTTTTCGAAAATCCAAAATTAATCCTGAAAAAAAAAAAAAAGTACTTCCCTAAGGGTTTTCTTAGCCCTCGGTCTAGCCGGGGACCCACGGGCCACTAGAAAAGGGGCGGTCGTTAGTTAGCTATATATTTACCTAAAACGTTCTAGTTAACGCTTTTTAATATTTTTATTTATTTATTTATTTATTTATTTATTTATTAACTTATTTATATATTTTCTTTTTTTTTTAGAATTGACGTTTGACTTCGTTTAGCCGACACCAATCCATGTCACGGTAGCGTTTCGCAGGTCAGCCGTCATCGTTTGAGGTCGGGGGAAAACAAAAGCACGTTATAGGCGTTTCCACTGTTTACAAAAATCACAGTCCACACGTGCAGAATCACAGTCCAAGACCTATTGCTATATTACCCAAGCATCAAGGAGAATGCAGGGATTGGTGTTCCACGCGCCACGCGTGCTGGCCTCAGCAGTGGTAAATTTTCTAAGCAAAAACCTAAAACAAATGGTATCTTGCACGCGCGTTCATCAATGCTTTATTTGGGTTATTTACTTCGAATCTTTTATACGGGGAAGGCGTGCGCGTGTGGCGCGTGGAGCACCAATCCCTCTTCTATTTTTAATTTTCGTAAATGACCTCACTTCTTGTGTGAAATACTCAAAAATGTTGTTATTTGCCGATGACATAAAATTGTATCGACGGACAAATACTGTGGAGGACTGTGTTTTGCTTCAGCGTGACGTATGCTCTATTTCTTTGTGGTGCTTGACGAATGGCCTGGTATTAAACGAATCGAAAACAAAAATTATTTCTCTCACCCAGAAAACGTGACGTTTTGCAATCTTGCATATGCTTTAGACACATCTTTTGTCAGCCGTGTGCTCTGTGATTAGGGATTTAGGTGTATATTTAGGCGCTGAAATTTCGTTAAATCATCAAGATTATGAATGTTGTAAACTCGTCTCTAAATATTTTTGGTATCACAACGCGTATATCGAGAAATTTTAGAAATCCACAGTGTTTTTTAATGTTATTTCGCTCTCCTGTGCTAAGCCGCCTGGAGTTTTCTTCAGTTGTATGGAACAGCATTGGAGAATCTAACTCATCTAGTATTGAGCGAGTGCAAAGAAAATTTATACGTGTCTTTTATGATCGTTACTTGCAGTCCAAGGTATTTTATGACTATGAGAGAATATGTAAACAAATTGGCTTACGCTCCTTGTGTAATAGGCGAATGACGCGTGATTTCATGTTCTTGCATAAAGTTGTTAATGGTGTTGTTCACTGTACAGCGTTACTGAACAGTGTATATTTGCGTGTTCCTCAACGGTCTATTCGCATACGCTCATTGTTCTATCCTTCCATTTCACACAACGCTGACCCAATTACCCGTCTGCAACTGGTTTTTGATAAATTCGAATCCAACTTAGTTGAACTTGGTATTGATATTTTTGGATGCGAACGAACATTTAGAAAGTGCATCGATGTCTTCCTTTCGTTCTGACATGTCAACATTTGGTCTTGAAGATGCGAATTCTTTTTATTTAGACGTAGTGCACCACTAAGAAGGCGTATAGCTGTTTGTGTGGCACTGAAAAATAGGAAATGAATGGAAATTAATTCTCCATGATGCTTGGGTAATATAGCAAATGGTCTATTGCGGCCAGCCAGAAAGTGCGCGTGCATAGCACACAAACACGGCAATGAACGCGCCCTCATACGCTTTTATGGAAAGATGTATACACAGAGATGATGAAAGTGATCAAGTTGTCGGACTGAATTTGAAAAGGGTCTATCCCGACCTCTGCCCGCTTTGATCAGGATAAGTATCGTACCGGCGTGCGGTCGTGTATCACTGCCTGATGCACGAGAAAAGCAGTGGTACACTGCGCTGGCTTCATTTCTCATCTACGGCTAATGCCCGTGCCACACGGGCAACTCGAATGCCATTTACAACGAATGACATTTGAGCGGACGGCCAATCAGCGCGCGACACTCCGGGCGTATCCACGCGCGACAGATTGCGAGCTGATTCGCCGATCACATAAATGCCACTCGTTGTAAATGGCATTCGAGTTACCCGTGTGGCACGGGTATAAGACACCAGAGCCCCATTGGGGCTGATTAACTTCCGCGCTGTCTGAACAAACGCACAAGTTACACAAAACAGTAACTGTTACTGTGGAGAAGGGGCAAACATAAACGGCGGCGCGGTTCCCGCGGTTTGCCCAAAACTTACGTTCCCCAACCCGGGCCCAAACCCCGGGCCCAAACCTCCAGCCATTCGTGGCGGCGCTCGACAACGACGACGACGTCGTGGCGACCCCGCGCATTCCTCCAGACTCAAGGAACGGTGGTCGCGCTTTGAAATTGCCCTTCCCGGAAAGCGCGAGGCATGGCTGCCGCTGCTTCTGCTGCTTCTGCTGCCGTTGAAAGGGAAGCTGCCGGGGAACCAAATGGTTCCCGGGATCATTATCAAGTATTGAAGGCGTCGGCGCTGCTGCTGTCCTGCGCCGGCCCAAGATTAATCGTCTCCGGGACCGATCACGAGGAACTCCGCTGCCTCGCGCTTTCTGCCGCGGCTCCGCGTGGTTTTCTTCGTCGTCGTCGTCTTTGCGGCTGGACCCATCTTTGCTTCCGTTGGCGGCTCCTAAGATGATGCGGCCGGGGAAGCGAACCCAGAAATGGGATTATTCGGCGTCGGGGGCCTCAACCGCGTCCATGTATAGGGATGGTCGCGAAGCAATGAGGCGAATTTGAGGTCTTGAATCACTTCTGATAGCGAGGAAAGCGCTGCAGATCCGGCAGGCTCCTGGCCCTGTTTTGGCTGTCTTGCTGAGACTAAAGCCCCCAATTAACGCTTTGCTAAGTAGCGAAAGCGATTGGTGTACCAACGCACTCTCCCATTGGCCCACGCCCGCGTTCCGTTTTCGGTTAGGAAGAACATGGCGGATTTGACTCCAGCTCACTCTCGAGTAACGATTTGCCTTGGAGTTCGAAAACCTGTCCGGCGTTATTCTATCTGAATTGTCACGTGGCATGACCCGCCAGAGTAACCCGGGAGATTTCGGACACAGTCATGGTGGACAAGTCAGGAAGAACATGGCGGACCTCGAAATATAACGAGGACAGGAGCGAGGGGAGAGGGCGGGGAGAGAACTTGTCGCTACCTCGCATCTGCCTAGCATAGTGTTCATATAGGGACGTTAGCTGAGACTAGAGGCACAAAATAAGACACTCTCGTACTCCTGCCACACGGCAAAATTGAATGTAATATCCATCGAATAACCATCTTCTATAATCGAAGCGATCCTAGCTGCCAGATGCCACGCTATAGCATCCTTGGTACCGGTTGGCCACTAAGTTTTGGTTTCGATTTTCTAACCTCACTTTACGACATCCTATGCACGGCTAAATACAGTGCTTCTATTTTTTAATGTGAGACTTTCTTTAAATGTATAATACTACAGGTGTTGCCTATACGGATGGACGGCTGGGGCATAATTTTTCGGGCTCTCGACGCGCCGGAGTTTGTGCGCAGGTAAACACAGGACGACGATGGCACATGGAAGGACTATACTCTTGGCCGGTCATCCTGTTCCGTTGTCTGCCAACTGTCCTAGTTTTTTTTTTTAATTTTCCGTGATTAGGAAGGTCATGCCGTACATCAGGGTGGCCGCCAGAAAGGTATGGGAAGCGGCCGGTCGTACTCCCACCCCTCGCTAAGCCTGCAGGCCCTTACGGCCGCTTGAGGTGCGTGTTTCAACAAGGGTTCTCACGAAGATGAATGGGTCCAGTGCAAGCGAGTGCTGATTTTATTTTCATGCATTGCTGAGTTGCGTTGGAACAAACTGCTCAAACAAGTTGGAACAAGCTACCCAATTCAATAGTAATGATATCTGATATTTCAGAATTTTGGGAAGCGCTTGCTACCTTTTACGATTTATAGCCAAATTTTTTTATTGTTATTCTTTGTTTTGTCTTTTTTCATTTGGCCATGTGCCCTACCTATACCAGGGACTGTATGCCCCCCCCCCTCATGTAATATATCCAGTGTTGGACAAAATACTCGATAAAAGTATTGAAGTTAAGTTACTAAATACCCGCTTCATAAAGTATTTAAAATACTACTCAAGTTACTTTCACTGTAAAGTATCTTGAGTAAAGTACAAATACTTAGAAATGTAATTCAGTCAGTCTTGAAGATACTTCCGCATTGCGTAATTTGTATCGACGTCAGTGAAAACGACAATTATACAGCTGCGCAAATCTGGGTTACCAGAATGGTTTATTTTCCGCGAACCAACACAAAACAGAAAAAAACACATCGTAGGGCTATTTTATGCAGTCCGACTATAAGGAGCAAAATATTTTCACGAATGGCAAATGATGAAGCGGCGAATAACTGAACAAACTAAACGTTTAATGGGGCGAACTTGTGCCCCAAAACAATATAGACAAATGCTAGCGTCGCAGGCGTCGATGTCGGCGAAACAGCAGGATCGAGCGCTGGGGCGAGACTGACTCCGGACCGCCACTCGGAGCACCTTTTGTACCCGCGTGGGTTTCTGGAACATTCGGCGTAGAAAGTTCGGCGCGTAGAACATTCGTAACTCGATCAGACGACAAGGTTCTCGAACTTCCGAGAATGTCAAGTTGAAAGAATAAATAAAAGAGAAGTCCGGTATCGAACCCGGAGCCTCCGCGCCAGAGCCAAGAACGAGAACCATTCTGGCCACGCGCTCGCTGGGCAACGCGCGTGGCAACATCACTGATAGATGTTACAAAACGTTTCTGGGACAACAAGAAAGAGGTCGCTTTAGCTATTGGGCAGGAGATCAGACCTTGGCGCCCCAAGCGGCTAACTTTAAAACTAGATGGATTGGGACAACAAATACAATGACTCAGCGCTCGGCTGACGGGTCTAGGCCAACTCGTCGAAAGCCAACTCGTCGACGGCCAACTCGTCGGCGGCCCATTCGTCATAGGGCAACTCGTCGAAGGAAAACTCGTCGAAGAGGGCAACTGTTCGCCGCTTCTTTAAAGCCAGACATATCATTTTTCCCTTAAATTTTAAAGCAAATACAGCCCTATAATAATCCGTGTTCTGTCTTTTATGTGTAACTCTTTCGTAAAAAAATGTGTACAATAGGCGCTCTCCTTAGAAAACTGAGCTCCAGTCTGCTATTTCTTGTCGAAGGTAACAACTTGCCGCTTTCGCGCGGTACAGTGGGGCACGGTCACTACGTCGGTCGTGTATCACTGCATGGGGCGCGTGTTAAAACTGTTAAGCTATCCGACCCATCAGTTGATGCCGCTTCGCGGCGACAATCTGCGGCGGCTCATCACAAAATTGTCAACCCATCTGGCCCACCCGTTCACGCCATTCGCGGCGACAGTCTGCGACGGTTCATTACAAAATAAGTAATAAAGAAAGGTAACAAAGGGACTATTCCGAGATGACACATTTTTCAACTTTTCTAAAGGTTCTCTCCTGTGTTTGCCCTCTTGTAATTTTTCTTTCAATCTTGTAACTTGACAAAGGCGCTGTCCCTAGTCCAAACACAAATAAAAATTTGGGTCAAAAGATTTAGAGAAAAGCCACGAATTTTTACCTCGGACCGTCATTCAACCCATTCGACGAATCACCCTTCAACCGATTTTCCCTTTCGACAAGTTGCCCTTCGACGAATTGCCCTAATACGAATTGCCCTATTCGACGAATAGGCCGTCAATGAATTGGCCGTCGACAAGTTGGCTTTCGACGAATTGGCCGGGTCCCATTAATATTAGACCGATTTCACCAGCCAGTCTGGGTACGCCAACGCTGCCGCAATGCACCGAGGGAACTTTAGTCCTTGTACACGTGCCACAACCTCGCTGGAACTCTGCGTTTGCAAAACAATGAACGTTTCATCCTCGAGCACCTCTTCCAGCCTCCTGTGAACTAAAGTTGTGGCGACTTCACGCATGCGCCGAACGCTTGGTGAAATCGGCCTGTTCTATTTCCCCGCTACATTTGGTGGGGATATTAATGTCAGGTGACATATCCACCAAGTCAGTTTCCCCACTAAATGTAACGGGGAAAGAGTAAACGTATAAATTCTTCGTTCCCCGAAACGACTGTTTCGGTGAGTGAAGGGGACTCACATTTAAGCGATCACTTTTGGGATAAAGGTTGCTGTAAATTTTGTTTTTCAAACTGACCTTCTAGAAAGCTATAAATAAAATGAAGAATCTTTTCTGAACTACGCCTGAGAACAAAACAGAAGAGCACAACTCCCTCTTTAGATATAATAACCCGAATAAAATATCAACCCCTATCCTAAAAAAAAAATCAGCAGAACCCATCCTTTGGGAATGATTATCTACGTTAATGCGAATAGCATCAAACGGTGCGGAGTTATGCGCGTTCGTCAGGTGGCCGGCACACTCTAGATACGGCAGCCCACTCTTGAGGCGATTCTAAATTTGTTGACACTTTCACAGCCCTGCGCACGATCTCCGCAGCCCAGCACGTGCGTTTGTGTCACTTAGGAAGGCGAGCAAAGCACGCGCCATACGCACAAACACTCAAAATGGTACCGACCAGACTTTCTGGCGTCTCAGCTAGTCTCAACCAACGGTACTCTAAACGGTTGTTTATATCTTTACCATAGGACGCGCTTTACAGCGCTGTCACAGCTACCGGTGCGCGCGTTCCATGCACGAGGGCTCATTCCGCTCTCGTGAGGCTGAGCACGGCCGCTACATCACCCTCTCCCGAGCGCGGGAGAGGGTGAGCTAGCGGCCGTGCTCACCTCTCCAGCGGAATGAGCGGAATGAGCCCTCGTGCATGGAAGCGCGCGCACCGGTAGCTGTGACAGCGCTAAGCGCGTCCCATGGTAAAGATATAAACAACCGTTTAGAGTGCGTTGAATGACTGCCTTCATAGCTCATTCCACTTTCGAACACCAGCGCGTGCGGACGCGGAATCGCGAGCTCCAGCGGAGCGGGTTTTGCGGCCCGGCTGGGCCGCGGTGCCAGGGAAGACGCAGCGTCTACTGACTACCCGACTATTCTGCCACCCCTGCCGACTGGTTCTGCGGTGCTAAACACCGTGTTTTTGCATGACTGACGTTCGTGGCCGCCCGTACCGAGTCAAGGACTTCCGGGACACCCTGCAGCGTCTGGAAATGCTCCCCGAAGTCACCGCTTTGGGG
>JAZHYW010016985.1:0-47508 GCA_037355805.1 Ixodes ricinus | reverse complement strand
TTGCCAAATTATTGTGTGCTGTGCATTAAATCAGGTCCCTCAGATAACTGCGGAGTATAGGTGATTGCACATGACAATTGTATTATTTGTGTGGATGTGACTTTGGCAAGAGAAGTAGTGGCAAAACATGGGAAGAACACAACATAAGTAGAAAAATGAAAGAACTCGTGCAGCCGCGGCTCAGTGTTTGGGTGCATCTTACAAAAAGGTACAGTGCAGACAGAAACAAAGGTCTTTGTTTTACTTTACCGTACTGTTTTTTGTGAAGATTTCTATTTTTGTGGTGCAATATCTTAGTCTTGTTAGGTAAACAATCATATTAAATTATTTGTGCGATCTTCCGTTGATCAGATTGTTGGTACCCAGCGTAAAATTGTATACATATATTAATATTATGTGCTGAATCCCCGGAAAGTGCGACCATAACTACGAGGTACAGGGGTTTAGAGCGATAAACTGGTATCTTGTTCACCAGGCACAAGTGGCCCCCACTTGGCTGCCGCCATGTTGTACAATTTTGACCACTCGACACGTGACCGTACCAAATCCTGAGGATTTCACGCAAAACTAAGTTGAGATTTGTATTGCGATCGCTGTAAAAATGTGAACTATTTTTTCAATACCGTTAGCCCCAAAGATCAGTGTCTACCTCCAATAAACCCAAAACACAGCACCGCGGCTGACAACATCTAGCGGAGGCATTGCGAAGCTGCCCGAGTTTTTGTCGTAAAAGCATATTTTGGACTTAAAACAAACGAAACATAACTTAATTCGTCGGTAGTGTTTTTAAAGATCAATAAGCAATTATTTGTGCGCGGTACTTTGTTAAAATCGAGACGTAAAACTATAAGGTCACGCGTCCAGTGGTCACAAATGTGCAACATGGCGGCGGCCAATTGCGGGGCACTTCCAGCTGCCAGTTTATCACTCTAAGGCCTTCTACCTCGTTGGAGAATAATAATCACAAAAACACTTCGCCAATGACGTGTCCAATTGCTTCAAAAATACAAATTCAACCTAGAAACTGATTTGCACTCACAAATCTCCAGCTAATATGGACATTTCCAGAAGGTAATAAAAAAGAATATTTAGACAAAGACCTAATCGGTGTTAATTAGTGACCGGGAGTAAGAAAAACCATTCGCAGCAACTGAAAATACAACACTCTTACAGCTTACATCTGAGCGCAGTTCCAATAGCTATGGGAAAATATAGAAGATACTACAAGACGTCCAAATCGCAAGTGTTTTCATCCGCATTTCATTTATAGTAAGATTCACATCTAAAAAACAATTGTTCATTAGTGGTTATATAAGCAATCGCGCGTTGTTGGTCAATCTCGTCACAGGGCATGCATCGAAAAAGTGTATGGCAAATTGCTGGGAAATGTTGTTGCATACGTGAAACCTCTTAGCATCACGTGACATCAGGTCACTTGACGTCACTTTCTCCGCTAAATTTAACGGTCAAAATGAATTGGTGTGTAGAGCATATGACGTTAATGTTTCCGATAAATATAGAGGAGAAAATAATATCCGTATAGGCCACGTGACATCAGTTTACATAGCGTCAATTCTCCCGTTAAATTTAGGTGGGAATTTGAATTGGTGTGTAGGTTGCGGACGTTAATTTTTCCCCTAAATTTGGCGGGGAAATCGACGTCACACGACTTGATGACCTGAGGCATGACCTCTACATCAATTCAACTTTTCCGCTAAATTTAGCGGAGAAACTGAATTGGTATGTAGGTTTATGGCGTCTTATAATGCAACACTGCGCGCTCTACATTCTGGGACGTATAACAAGCCACGGCTTTACGAATTGCGGCTTGACGTAATGCGTCTTCACGAAATTCAAAGCCACTCGCCAAAGAACGTTTTACACTCAAAAGAATGGGAACATTAAAAACAAGCCTCAACAAACTCTTTAACAATCTGACGAGCAACAACATTCCACACGTAAGAGCAGGCAAGGCCAAGCCTCAGCTTTTGCGTAAAAAAACAACAACAAGAAAACATCATGCCGTCAAGCACGTAGCAACCAGGACGAGCCTTCACTCGTGATGTTGCGAACGTGTAAGAAACAGGAGCCAGCAGTAAAAGTGAAGGAAGCATCGGAATCTTGGCTTCCGCTAATTGCGCTTCTGACAGATTAGGTGCTCGCAAGGAAACAAGAAACACCACTAAAGGCCCGATATGTGCCGTAGATAATGGGCCGCTGCCGTTCATCATCCCTCACGCCGGGGCAGAGGCCCTTTCTTCGCGCGCGGTTCCGGCCCGCCGCCGAACGACGGGATCTCGGCAAAAGGGCCCCCGCACACCGGTGGGTCGTCGGAGGGCCTGAATCGATGGGTCGACTACGCTTATCTGGACCGCCGCCACGGCCACCGCCGCCGTCTCGAAGACGAACGGCCGACGCCAAGGTGTCACGGCCGGGGCACCCGTACTCGCTCGCGACCAGACCGAGTGCCGCACCCCGCCGACTACTGCTAATTTCAAAGCGTCACCATTAGTTTTGAGAAACGCTGACTCCACTACTCTTGCAGCGGGCTAACGAATAGCGTCGCGGGGATTATAACATTCAATTGTATTTCCCGAACCATTAAATTTGACAAAAAGAAGAAAAAAGCCGTAAGGAACTTACGTATATTTTTGAATTTTTGTCCTCTTTTTTGAGTAAGGAGGAAATCGGCTAAGCAGTGATAGTAGTTTTCTTTGCAAATTCAATTTAATTTAACTTTTCTTACCCTTAATTTGCGCTTTGCTGCTTATACAATTCCGCGTCAGACCAGGTCATATGCTTTGCGTGCATCTCTGAAAGCATTTGCGTTTAATACAGAAACAATATTATCAGGCAAAATAGTTACTAGTGCAACTGAGGTCCACGCAGCACGTTAAGGTAAAACGCAGAATCGTAGCGCAGTCGGTTAGACTCAAACGCAAATGTCTGGACAAGCCATAGTTGCAACCTAAAAATTTGGTGTGCGGTAGCGCGCGATATCATTTTACAGAATTGTAGTTCACAAGTATAGCACACACGTTAACGGGAGAGAAAGTTGTCATTTGATGACATAGTTATTTATGGTACTTTTCAGTAAGGATCATGGCTCAGTCAAATGTGTTTGTAGGGAAGTGTATCAAAACTAGATCCAGACGCAGTTCATTTTGTTTTACGGGTTGCTTGCAACTGTTGGTATATGTCCATTCTGAATTTTACCTTGTATTAGCGACTGAATATTTGGGAAACTTTCGCGCACGGGTGTTCTAGGCTCTGCTATGCCTCCGTAAAGATATTAGTCCTTGCTCTCGAGACTAATGGCGGCTAAAAATTAGGTCTAGAAAATAGTAGAAATTGCCTGGCTACGAAATAAACGATTAGTCTGCGAAGGTGCCGAAACTACAAGACCTGGAATGGAAACGAAGGCGAGAGAGGTAAATGATGCGCAGGTTCATTAGAGAGGGTTCCTCCTCCGAGACGGTTTTATTATCCTGATGTCCGCTCGTGTCTGAGAACGGCGATTTCATGAAGAACGTTCGACTAAATTATCTGTATTCTTTATTTTCTTCTATTAGGTACCTGACATTCCTCCTTCGTTCAGCTTCTAAAAGAAATCGATTTTGCCATTTTAGCTTTTTTGTTTCTTAAATGCTCTGCTCTGCACTAAGAACATTTCCAGTATTACCATCTATTGTTCGCTGAAGCAACGGTCACTTATTCGTCCCCTTTTTAGAAGGGGGCGGAGAAAGCGTAGCTTTTTAATTTTATTAACTTTGCGCTATACCTGCTCGTCCTTGACAACTTCTCAATAAAAACAAACCTGCAGTCAAAACTAGGGTTCTGCACCTGATCGGTTAACCTTCCGATTAATTTATTAAGGCTTTAATTGCGATCAAATTTTTTTAACTGGTTAATCAGTTGGACGGTGTCGAATTAAAACGAAACAAGAAAAAAAAATTACACGCTTTCCTGATATGGCAAACCTGGATTGAAAAAAACATAAACAAAAACATATTTTAACCGTGTCTGGGAATGGACAAGTGATTTATCGTCATAGATTTTATGCATCTAAACTTTTTGAAGTCACCAATTTGGTTACCAGCGACGTTCTCGTTCCTCCCAAAGTTGACGGGCGAGCACCGCGTCGCATCGTTCAGAGGCGGCGGTCCAACAGAAAAGCCTAACGGCTTAGCTGGAGAATTGACGGGATATTCACGGGCACAATTTGGGACATTCTACCGATTGCGTTTCTCCTTCAAGCTACCGAGAACATAAAGAGGGCGGACGTCGTCTGCATGGTTATTAGGGTGTCGGCAGCCGCAGGGCCCGGCGAGGCTTTTTCTCGGCTCACGCCAAACGCCGTCCATGCCCTTGGAGAAAACCACGAGGCACACTCCGAAGATTGCAGAGCCTACAATAGTCGAAACCTCCCGCAGCAACGGCGGAGCACTAATCCAAAAAAAAAGAAAAGTGAAAAAAAATGTTTTGTTTTATCTTACGCAGGCGATTCGGGGTAAATAATATTTCCCGCCTTCTACCTTTCTTTAACGAGTGTCCTCACCTGCACTGGTTGGGTTGAGGACACATGAGCAACGCAACATTTTAACTGATAAGTTCCTTGAGAGGGAAGTGGCGCGGCGTATCCTTCGTCACTTTTACTTGCTTCAGTATTAGACACTTCAGAGACGTGGACGAGTACACCAATATCAAGGGTAAACTTCAGGTGAAATCTAAATGTAATATAAGCTGCAGGGGCGACGCTTGCCACCCACAGCAATGCGAGAAGGTTATATCTCACACTGTCAGTTCAACGCCAAGTGAGCGTCTCTGTTTACCACAGCAGTGTCTATTCTGAACAAGCAATTGAGCTCGTTCCTGCCGAAGGGTATCGACGAACTTCTCTGCATCCACAAGTGGAAAAATAAGCTGTCTCTTTGACCTGTTCTCTAAAACACATGAAAGTTGAAATTGAAAATATACGCACAGTGTCGTTTATCACGTAGTAAAAAAATCAGCAAATGGAACAAGTGTAAATTTGACCTCGTTAGGATATTATGCATGGAAATCTGCAAAAACAATTAATCGATTATTTAATCGATAAGAGTTCCGATTAATCGGGTTAAAAGTTTTAATCGACGCCTCGCCCTAGTCATAACTGAAACATTAAACGATGTGTGACACTTACTGCTAAGAAAAAGTGTTTCCTGCTGAAACGATATTTCGTGCCTCCGTGTAAATACTGACCAAATACTTCGTATTCCACTCATAAAATCTAGCTTTTTTTAACTAACTGGGCAGCCTTCTTTATTGGCAAATATTATTTTCAGGTGGACATTGCAGGATAGTGGTTATCCCAAGTCACTGAGGCTATCGACCCTCAGCACTATTCATGGCGACTCTAGGGTAGTATGCCTAAATTAATTTGGTTAAGGATTTTCACGACGTCACCAGTCACAGTGTGCACAAACAAGTTATCGGCGACGTTTACTGTTTTTTGTCTGGAATAGATGCCAGTCATCCAGCTCCTGTTTTAATTGAATGCGACCATAGGTGTCACCGGCTCAGAGACTACTTACACCAGAACTCTCAACTGCAATTGATCTTACAATAGCTGGCTTAGTCGGGGTCGATCAGTGTTACAAGGCGGTTCCAGCTGTTATGAGCCACAAATCGCCATTAAACTGAAAATAGCCTCATCTAGCTGAGTCAAACTTGTGGCCGCACTTCACTTCAGTAATCGAGTTGGATATGACGGCGCCTGCGAAACCATAGCAAATACCGTAAGTAATGTTTTAATGCGTGGAGGAAGAGTCAAGAAAATATCTTAAAAGTAACTATTGTCAGAGAAACGCTTTTAGCGCCAAAGTAAGCTTTAGAACTACCCCACCAGGATATGGAAAGTGCAAAGAGCTCGCATTTAATCAGTGAAAAAATAATTTGTTCATCATAGCAGATACGAATTCTTGGTATTGCTCTTGATTGCACGATTTCAAGCTTATTTGAAGATTACACACTATAGCGACAGCAATGCGTGTCTAATGTGTTAAAGGGATGCTCAACCGAAATGTTGATTTCAGAAAAGAACGCAGAAGCGCTAGGCGGGACGCTGCAAACCCTAAAGCATCACTCATAAAGCTTTAGTTCCAACGGATGGTCGTATTTTGGTGATAGAAGAGCGCTCTTGAACAACGCCAAAAAGGCCCATGACGTCGCGATTCTTGTTTCCTCCTCTTCTCACTTTTACTCCGCGAGGATGCGAAGATGGAAGGAAGCAAGGCCGTTTCCCCTCCTCCTCAACTATTGTCCAGGAAGCGCGACATCGCGATTCTTAATCGCATCCTTATTTTACAAAAATACGGCCATCCGTTCGATATGTCGCTTTATGAGTGGTGTTTTGGGGTTGATGGCCGCTCCGTTGAACACTCCCGCTACCTTATTTTGTGAAATCCATATTTCGGTTCAGCGTCCTTTAAGAACTTTTGACGCACGCCAAGAGAATTTATATTTAAAGTAATTTACTGCCTAGATTGATCACGTGATCCTTCCGTGCGTACATCCATGCTTTTCCCTGCTACATTTAACAGGATGATCGATTTGTAACGACTTGATAATACAGGGCTCAACGGCACGTGACGTTATGGTTTTAGGCTGTACCTACTCAGATCTCCTGAACTGACATCGCGCAAACTTCTGTCAACAAATTTAGTGGTGAAATTGACATTACATCAACTGACGCCACGCAAAACTGTTCCTACGACATTTAGCGTGATGTTGAAACCACGTGACTTTATAACACGCAAAATTTACCCCGCAAAATGTAGAAGAAAAATTGCAATCACATGAACTAATTGTATCCAGTGACACCACACACTGTGGCGTCACTTAAAGTTATCCCCTCGCGTGATTTCCGGTCATGTGAAGCCAATTTGACCGCTAAATTTAACGGGAAAATCAAAACCACAGGAGTGATGTCATGTGACTTGTCATAATGCATAATTTCTTCCAAAGTTTAACGGGTAAATTGACACCCACCTGACATCAGGTCACCTGGCATCGCGTCACTTGACGTTAGGCAATATTTACCTGCTAGCGGTGTCAAGTAATACCAACACTTGCCCACGTGACGACGAGTCACGTGACGTCAATTTTCCTGTTAAATTTAATCTAGCAATTATTAAGCAATGTTCTTTCCCAGGAACTGCTATCTAATGTCTTCTAATCATATCTAAATGATTGCTCTTTAACTATTCCGTTCCATGCATTAAAATGTATACGACTTCTGAGATAAAGCCCGCTCGTTATTTTGTGTATGGTATATAAGCACCTACGAAAATCCTAATTAAGAAACCACGGGAGAAAGGGTTACGCAGTGCTTTTCCAGATTTGTATAATATCAGGAAACGTTTCAATTACAGATTTATGAAAAACTTGACGCCGGCTCACTTAACTCAGTATGTTTATCCCATAAAAATGAGTAATTACCAATAATTTCGATGTGATATACATTTGCCTTAAATTTTACCAACAGGGAGGTGGGCATGCTTTATTTGTTATGTTACCACTTAAAGTTGTATGTGACATTGGAACCTAGTTTTGACTTCTGACACTATTCTTAACTCAAAATTTCACTCAACCATACAAAAAAAACATGTGCATAGTTTTAAGCATGTGTATGACGTTTAAGCATCTATATTTGTGCTGAATATGTAACATGCTTTGTATTTTACCTCAAAAGCCCACTGGCTTTGGTAATCACGTAAAAAATTAACAAAGGATTGAATTGAATTGAATCGAAGGCTTTTCAACAAATTGTGTTTATGTTGGTTGCTGTACGTAATCAGTATATAATTTCCAAACAACATTCCTCCTGGCAAGAGGCCAATAAAAGTACAAATAGGCGTTTAAACATAATGTTATATGCTATATATTAACATCCTCCAATAATTAAGACGGACAACCATGCTCAAGGCTTTTCATTCAAATAATGGTGGGGGCCTGAAAATTCGGCAATCGGTAGATACAGAAAGCCGTAGAAAAAGGTTTAGATAAAAAAATGCTGAAGCAAAGCTATGAAACATTCGAGTAGTTGACTGGTAACGCAAAAATTAGATATAAACGTTGCACTACTTCGTCCTTTCACATAAAAATAATAATTGCAGTCATAATATCTGCGGCCTCCTAAGCCAAATGGGAAAAAATCTTGGCAAAAGATGGTGCAATTTATCAACAAACTTAAAGTAAAGAGAATGTTAAGGATGAGCCATACTTCAAAAAGATATCGTTGTCGTTTCTCTTGTTGTCCTTAATAACCATACTAACTAATTTTACATTATAGAGTATACTGTGTGTATGTTCTGCTCACTTAAAATAAAGTGACGTTATAAATGTGCAACATCCGTTAGACATTTGTTCAAGTATAAGCTAGTAACCTGATCTAAATGGGATCAACGGTTTCGTAACCCCAGATACATTATTGAGAACGAATGTCTCCGCTTAATAAAATACTGATATATACTTCGCTTGATGCTGCAACTATTTAATGTAAGCTTTACTCACATTCAGAGGCAGCACAGGCTTGAAGTTTACCTCCTTTGTCCGTTTAAATAACAGTAATGCATTATCTAAAAGTAACACTATAAAGTGTCATTCGGAATTATTGCTTCGTACTTGTATTAAACTGAATGAACGCGTAAAATATATTTCCTACATAAATTAGGTATATACCAAAGTATAAGTAGGGTACTTTTTCTTTCGGGTAAAACCTGATATTTTTTTTAATATTTCCTCCCCAAACATGCTCGTTGACAATCGAGTTAACCTGATTTTTACCCAAATATAGAAAATAAATTTCACCCCTTTTCGAATTACACTCTTCCGTAGATATTTTTTCTGAAACAAAAAGTTGGTAAAAAAACGTGCGCTATAGATGCTTGATTTTGTTGACTTCATTGAACTGCAGTGACAGATCTACCCCCAAAATATCGTTTAATGTCTATTGGAAATTATCCTTTACCCTTCTTCTCTTTCCAATTTTACTAGGAAAATAGAGAGAAAAGATGAGGAGGTTTGATTGAACAGGAGCAGCAGATGCCAGTGACATGTTTGTGCATTGAAAAATATGTGATGTTGAAAGAACGTTCTCTCAATTTAGATATGCCCAAAAACCAGAGAGGTTTAAAATGGAGACTGATATGCCATGGATGCAAGTGATTATGCGAGCAACAAGGTTTTATAAACAAAATATTAAAATATCATGTGCGCTTTTATATATTGTTAGAAGGCTGTCTTGTGAACTTTAAAGGGTCAACGCAAAGATTGACGTTAATGACCTAGGAAACATGTGTTCGTTTTTAGGGGCGAAGCTATTTAGGGTCTAGCCTTGTTCATCCGTCCGGCGTCCGTGCTCACATCAATTGCATTGCCTCCAAAATCGGCCCACTAAAAAAAAAAAAAAGAAACGTACGTTTGCACGGCGGTTCGAACTCAGGACCGCTTGCTTACGAGGCAGACGTCTTAAACACTACGCTACACTGCAACAGCAGGCCGCCGCTCAACGTCTATACGAGAGAGGGCGCTGCGGTCAAATGCGTATATAATCGCGTTAATCTTTGCATGCATTGGCTCAACGTTTATAGACGAGAGTGCGCCGCGATCAAATGCTCAACTGCGTATATAACCACGATCCATACCACACATTCTCTTTCTGACATGGACCGTTGACTTTAGCGGTGAAGATGCGTTCCCACGGCTTCTAGCGGATCCAAGCTGATCCGCTAGAAGAACCACCGGCTCTGCATTTCACCAACCATAAAGCAGTAATATTGAAGTCGAAACGCAACCCGGAACTCAGCACTACCTATGAGCAATAAAAAAAATCAGCACCATAAGCACTACCTATGAACAATAAAATCAGTATCATCAGCACCACCAGAGCTTCGCCCAATCAACATCATTAACCACGTAGAGATGCGGCCTCTTTTTTCACCATACGCAATCGAAGTCGCAGAAACAAATTAAAGAAAAACGATCAGCGTTCACCCCCTCAACTCACAAGCAGAACGATCGGCCACGTGATATGGAGCAGATTATATGCAGCCAAAGAAAAACCACGGGCTGTGTTGGCAAAACAGAGGACACGCGCTGAGTTTCAGACATTGTTGTGGTTCGGCTATTGTCGTCATTGCAGCGATTGGACACGTGCCACCACACGAATGCTTGTCGACCGATTGATTATCCCAAGCTCAAATCGACTGCTCACGCATTGCTCGGGTTCAATCTATGCGCCGCATTCAAATATCGTCACTGGGTGGTACCGCGACCCCCAGCCACGTCATCAAGTTTTGCGAAGGAAAGATTGAAAGAAAACGCTCCCTTGTAACCTTGAAATTACACCGCAACAAAGGAAAGGAGTTGCTTGGTCAGTGGCGTTGCGTGCGAGTGTACCTTGGTCCCACTAGTGCCAGTAAGTTCTTGTAAAGTGAAAAACATTCAAAGCGAATATCGTCGCACGACCCTTTTTTGACTTGGTTGCTGAAAATAAATGTTCAGCTTTCTTAAACTTATCAAAACTCTTTATTGTTAATTATAGATGTTTATTTCTAAATACAAACTCAAATACTTGAATTGCAAGACAATTTTATGAGAGGCTCGATTTCTCCCCGATTACCAACTTAGTACAAAACGCCCGACCTTTACCTCCCGAAATAAAACAAAAACAGGAAAGAAAGGACTCTAAGTACAAAGAGTTACTCTCCACCGAATCATCGCGATTGTGATGATTATAAATAGGGTCTCGTTTTTTATACATATATTCGAAAAACTTTGAAAACCTTTTTCCGGTAAGCTTGTCATGAGTTGCTTGACAAATGGCGAATTTCGGAACCATAATATTAAAAAAATAATATTCTATGAATAAGTTTGTTCAGAGCACAGGCTCATTGTTCCTACCAAAAACCACTTCATTTTTTTTCATGTTTTACATTATTGTCAATATAAGAGTGTGTAGCAGAATGAAAATGAATTGCAGGCTAGTCCGTTAAACATCATACATACAATAGCACAAGAAAACAGGAACATAAAACGACAAAAACCACTCTTCTGGTTTCCAATTTGCACCTTAGTAGTTTTGCTCCTTAATCGAAAGAAGGGTGTGTTGTTATAACAGTGAAAGTTATGAGCCTGTCACTTTCACTAGAGGAGGCTGTGGGGGGGGAGAATAACTGAAACTTTTACTCCCTTCGCAACTTGCCTCGGTCTGTGCGACCGCGGGGTAGGCTGGTGGAAGGGTGTCAGAAGAAAACCGAGCATTTTAGCTTCTATGTCTGTGGCTACGTTTACATGGATGCGACAGCAGCGCATTGGATCCAGTTATCGAATCGGATCCACTTCAACGACTACGTTAACATGGATTCGGATCGACCAGTAGCGGCACCTGGTGTCGAAGGATCAGAACGCCAACCTCGTGACCTTCAGATTGTTTCCGAGGTGTCCGGTTTGCCTTAAGGAAACAAAGCTCCCGTGATCCCTCGCTCGAGCACTCGATTCGATTTGCTAGCGTATACATGGAGAGTCTTGATTCGGATTGACCAACTCAAACCACCCCGTCCCAGCGGATCGAATTGGATCCGATCCGATCTGATCCGAGTTGTTTACATCGACCGATTCGATTCGTTAACTGGATCCGATGCGCTGCAGTCGCATCCGTGTAAACGTAGCCCGTGAGTTTATAGATTTCGAAGTATCAACGTTCATTGAAGCACCACCTGTTTGTAATATTTGTCGTAGGAAAGTTAATATTACCAATGTCAACAGTGCTAACTCCAAAACCAGCTGAAAAAAAATTATTGTTTGATACCGGACGGTTTTTATGAATTTAGAGCGAGATTTTAAAAAAAATTGGAAAACGCAAAAGTGAACTCTGAATTCCGGAGAACTGAGAATCTAACAAAAATAAAATTCGATAAACTGCAATATGGTGGCCAGAAATAAACTCTAAAAAACGCCCTAAGAATTTCACGAGAAAAAAAAAAAGAACCCGAAAACACGCAGCCTTAATTATACACCTACAATGGAGGGTGGTGTAGAACAGTGTTACTTTATAAATACGGCAATTCGTTTCTCCTTGTAAAATACACTTAACAATACACAGAAATTATAGTTTTTCTTTTTTTCTAAATATAATTTAGAAAGTCACTTGAAACTAACTCTTGCGGAAACTAAGAAACTTAGAAGCGGTATAAGACTACCCTTTCTAGAAGAAACAAAATTGTTGACTAGACCCTTTACCTTTGCAATACTTGACGGAACCGCAGCAATTTTCGAATATTTGTTTTATTTCTTAAAAACACAAGTTTCTTTATACATTTTATTTAAACCGCCTAAACTTAAAAGTGAAAATCATCTCATTGCAAGAATTATTCCACCCTCTTTAGAAATGTAATGGGAAGCTGCGAAGCGATTACAGTTCCAAATAGATATTTTTTTTCAAACACTGCTTCCTTTATTACTATAGAATTTTGTTTTTACTTTTTATACATACAATAATGCTATTTGCAGAGGAGCAGATCAACAATCGTTTCTATATTTGTTTTAAAATAAAATCCTAAATTCTTGAATCTTGAATTTCGATACTATTGAAATAGCTTATATATAGATATGGTAAATTAGTTTGTATCTGTATCAAATATTATCGCGCAAGCTACGCAAGCTACCCGTCAAGCTGCAGGCCTACAGCTTTTTCTCCAGCGCCCCTGTCACAAATGTACTGTGTGTTGCAAAAATAAACGAATTTGAATTTGAATTTGAATATTGTTTTTCTGAGCACTAAAGTCTAGAACAAAAACACAAAAAATATATTTTGTATTTCATCTTTCATTTCTTTTTTCATATCTTCCAAACCTTCATCCTCCAGCCTCCTTTCACCATTGAGAAAACAAAGCTTTCGCTTATCTCATCGCCATCATCTCAAGGGATTTTAGGGCCAAGCCAGCATTCAAAAGGCATCTGAGCAGAAGACCCCCCCCCCCCCCTCCCCGGGATAAAATGGCTGTCTTCGAAAAGCCCTGCACAAAGGGCCGCGTTCTCTAAGTACAGTATAAGTGCACCAGCAGGATGCCACAAGCCCCCTATCCCCAACGGCTGCGAGCCTGATAGCCCGGATCCCGAGGACTGCGCTTTGCTTCCTGGGAGTTGCCGCTGCTGTTGCCGTTGATGCCGCGAGTCTCTCGCCAGTCCCTGGTACCGTACACTGCTCTGGAAACGGGAAAGCATTAGCCGTAATCTGTTGCCGTCCGCGGCGTCAAACAGCAAAGAGCGCCTATCTGTTCTCTGTTCCCACTGATGAGGCTAAAAACAATTAAGGCGAAATTGCATTAGAGGCAACTTAGTCGCTTCGCGGAAGAGGTGCGAGAGACACTAAGGCCGCCGCCGCGCTTTCCTTGCTCTTAGTGTAGTAAACGAAGCCGTGTGTACGCCTTTGGTAGCCCGAAATTAAGGAAGCTGATAAGCGTCGGCGTGGACGGTTTCCTTCCGCTCCTTGAGCTTCTAATCTACTCGGTCTCGAGTGAGTCCGCGTGCCTTTTTTGAGGGAGTAGATGAGAGCATATTTTTTTCCTTGGACGGCTAGTCATGGGCTTTGTCGAACCGTAAAATATGTAAGGCAAAACGTCACCGAAGTGCCCATATTTACGGAAAAAAGAAGATATTAAAATTAAAAATTAAATACGTTTGCAAAATCCTGTAATGCCGAATTAGAGCGCAGCTCTTGAGGAGGAGGAGGGAGGGTACGGAGGAGGAGGCATACCTTTGTCGTGACCTTCACGAGTGACCGCGACGTCACGAGTGATGTCATTATGGGAAACGTCCCATGATGCACCGCGCGAATCACGAGTGCCCGCGCGTTGCATTATGGGACGTATCCCATAATGCAACGCGCCGGACCCTCGTGACGTCACATGTGACGTCATCATTAGGAAACGTCCCATAATGCAACGCGCGGGTCACGAGTGAGACCCGCGCGTTGCATCATGGGACGTTTTCCATAATGCAGCGCGCGGGACCCTCGTGAAGCACTCGTGACCCTCGTGACGTCACTCATGACGTCACGTGAGACGTCATTACGCAAAACGTCCCATAATTCAACACGCGGGTCACGAGTGAGACCCGCGCGTTGCATCATGGGACGTTGCCCATAATTCAACGCGCGGGACCCTCCTGACGTCACTCGTGACGCCACGTTTGACGTCATTATGGGAAAGGTCCCATAATGCAACTCGCGGGTCACGAGTGAGACCCGCGCGTTACGTTTTGGGACGTTTCTCATAATTTACCGCGCAGTTATGCCGACGGCGACGGCGACGCCTCTCAAGCCGTAAACGAGCGCTTAAGAGCTGCGCTCTAGAAACAGAAAATAAAACTGCGACGCTTTTTACGCGCTCATTTCTCCTCCCCTCTATAATTGTCCTCGAGTGCTCCCCGCGCGCACGGAAGCATAAGGTGCTGCTCGCTTTAAGGGGTGTGAGGAGGACGGGCAGCCACATGGTTCTATAGCTCCGTCAGCCTCAACGCTTATACCCTGTGTTCGCCCATTCGCCTCGGCTTCGTCCAAAGCAACCAAACTAACAGCAAAGACCGGGACACCAGAAAACACGTGACTCGTGACGACTCCTCGAAAGTGCTTCTTCCATTGCTTGGCACGTTTTGTAGGGCGAACATTGAAACCTGTGACTTTTTCGTTGCTGTCGCTTCCGTCGTTTTCAATGCAACCAACGCAGATGTATAAACAAACATTCTATTGGCTGCGTCAAAATAAATTGCGCAAGTTTTTTTTTATTGCGTTTTGGTAAAACTGTTTTTGTTATTGACTATTTGTGGGGTTGAATTGAATAACTGCATACAGCATATATCCAACAATGCGATGCCATTACAATATAATATCTTCGAAGGAATCGCTACACGCTATTTCTGATGAAGCTAGCAATAACGGCTTAACGTTCGTCAGTTATATATTGTAAACAAAAATATAACATGAGCAACTTCTGTGGAGCTATTATTTGAGATGAACATGACATACACATACGTTTCCTCCCAGTTGGTAGAGTCTAACTTGTACCGACTAACCGACTGGCTAAAAAAAAAAAATCAGAAATGTATTTTTTGTTCTTTTCGAAAATAAACAACGCATTGACGAACGCTCACAATACGCCCAAATATAGCGGCAGCGTTAAAGAGAGGATACCAGAATTTTAGTACTTACCGTTATCTCATTCCAAGTTAAAAGCGATTTTGAAACTTCTCAATGAGGAATTAAGAGACTTTTCCGATAGCCGATGACATTCATCTTTATATATTCGCGAACTTAGTTGGCCATTATTTCCTCATCTGAAATTTTCAAAAATTGTAGTATGACTTTTATATCATATAGCGGCAAGTTCTTAAATGTCAAGATCTGGTGCCAACTGCCAGAGTTACAGACTGACCTTTCGGTGATGCAAATATTATTTTTTAGGTTAGGGAACCATGGCTTTCGTCTTTTTTTCAAATACCCTCTATATATGTCACATAATTATGTGTTAATATTAAAATCAAACATTAGTTCCATTGTTTTTAGGCAGGCTACTGACGGACAACTGGGTCCGTGGTGCTTCCGCTGGCAACACTGTTGTTATTTTTAACATCACAAAAACCAGTGTGCAAGCTGCGTCTTTTTGTCAACGCCCTTGAACCTTTCTAGGTGTGTAACGGAATAACAAGCTTGCATTCTACACCCCTGAACCTTCTTGATTATTGTGAAAATAATTATAATAATAATAATTTTATTGCTCCTCTTTGAGACTAGTCGAAATTAATGCAAGTTCGTCAAAGCCATCGAGGGCTTGTGGGACAGAACCTAAGTTGAAGTGACATCGACTAAAATATTAGGAAACGTTAAGCATCGCAGTAGCATCAAGAAGAGTACTAGAGAAAAAAAGCTGGAGCATCGCTTCAGTATCAAGTTAAGAAAAGAACAAAAAAAGCGTGAGCGTCGCAGTAACAGTAAGTGTAGAAATGGGAAAAAAATGTCAGCTTTGTCACAGTCTTCAGAAAACTTCGTGAAGTTTCAAAGGTTGGTCATGCAACACCAGAATGTCAAATGTTTTACATACAAACAGTATGTACTCCGGAGCAGTAATCAGTATGATCAATTAGCTCTAGTATATACATATCTATCAGTCTTCGGTCCTTTCGAATCACAATAACTTCACAAAGTAAGAAGAAAGTAAAAAGTAAAAAAAAATACAATGTTCACCATAAATAAATATTTAAAAAAATGTTGCAAAAGAAAAAGCAGGGACCTTTGGTCTTGTAAACCCGACAAAAAACCGCAACCAACAAAGAAATAAAAACACAGGCCTTTTAAGGGGTTTCGTTTAAGGAAGTATAATGACGTAGAGCTTTCCTTAGTTTCTTTTTCGAAGTCAGGTCTTCAAAGTTGGATGGTAACGAGTTTAAAATTTGAGGAGCACAATAACATCGCATGTGTTTGCCATAACGCTTATCACGCGTGGGAACAAAAAACCGAGTGTCTAGTCGTAGTTGACGGGATGTTGGACGGGATGTTTTAAATTCGTCATTCTAGTAGTGGGTGAGCACGATCGTTTCAAACAAAAGAGACTGAAAGTTAGGCATGAAGAGGGCTTGAAAAGGATCGGGATAAACAGTCGTGGGTTTGTAAAGTACATGACGCAGGATTCCTTTTAAGATACTGTTGACTTTTTTGTTCCATAACCCGGAGCAGTTGCCAAAAACTGTTATACCATAGCGGAGTATGCTATATGCTAACGAGTTAGCTATAAGTTTTCAGATACCAAATGGCAGGAAGGGCTTGATGTTGTATATCAAGCAGGAAACACTCCTTAATTTTGAACATAGTTTTATGAAATGTGAGTTCCATGAAATGTCTGAGTCAAAAATAATACCTGAGTATTTTACGGTGTTCGAATAAGGAATGGGAGCACAGTGGCAGGTGACGCATTGCGATGTGTGCATCAGAAGAGGAATGTCTAAAACGATAGTCTTAAGTGGATAGTGAAAGCAAACTAATTTTGTTTTTGAGACGCTTATGTCGATTAGATTTCTGCCAAACCAGTCCATTATTTCGATGGAGCATTTCTGTAGCATTTTCATCGCTATGGGAAAAGAAAGGTGACTCGTAATTCGTGTTGGATATGTATATACTTTTTTTGTTTTAAGTTCACTAGGTTTTCGAGGTGACGTTGGGGTAGATTTTGTTTCTATGATATATTTTGCACAATAAACATATTTGTATAAATCAAACATTTTTATTACACCAAGTTGACCAAAAAGATCACTAATTGGATTTTCAATGCAGCATTACATATACTTTTAAGTATACCTTTTTGCAACATAAATAATTTCTGGAGGTTGGTACAGTTTGTGGTGCCCTATATTAGATGACCATAATTTGATTGTAAATAGATTAATGATTTATATAAAATTAACTTTGTTTTGAGCGGTGAGATGTGTTTATGACGATATCAATACCGACTGTACTAGATAATTCAGATATAATATAATTGATATGGTCATGCCATGATTGGCGTTCTTGAGAAACGACGCCTGAAATTTTAAACTTAACAACAATTTCAATTTGAGTAGAATTTAAAAAAAGTTCTTTGTAATATTGACACGCCTATTTTTTGGTTGAAACAGAACTGGCTTCATCTTATTCGCGCTTATTCTGAAAGCATTATGTTTATTCCAAATATCAAGCTTTTTAAATTTTTTATTCGCATCATCTACACTTTTTCTACGTGGGCGCCACCATCTTTAATTCTGGAACTTCCGGTATGCGTGAAAACATCGCTTTCTTCTCGCCTCGACAGTAGAACGTGTTCACAATTTAATTGCAACCGTCAGTCGTTCTTGTTATGACCCTTCTATACTTTTTTACTTATTCAAGGCTGTAATCTCTTGCTTTTTTTTTCCGGAACGCATACCGGATATGGAGACAACGTGGCTGGGTGCGAGAATAAACGAAAAAGGTGTATAAGATCCGAGGCGTTCTCACCGTTAAAAAATAGGCTCGCGTCATCAGCCTAAACAACAAAGAATATTGATATACTTATATTGAATATGTAATTTATATAACTGTTGAACAAAAAAAGCCCGAGAATACTTCCTTGAGAAAGGCCTGATTCAATCGGTTTGATTTCAAATAAATAACCATTTATATTAGCATACTGCCTACGGGGGGATAAATATGATTGTGAAAGTTGGTACACTTGCCCATGAAATCCATACATGTCTAATTTGTTTTTATTAATAAATTATGATCGAGATAGTCGAATGCTTTGCTAAAGTCAATGAATAAACCAACCGTGAGTTATATTATTTCAAATTTTTTAAGAATATATCTTTTTTTGCGCAAGAGGTGCGAGTTTTGTAGATCGTTGTTGTCGAAATCCAAATTGCGATGGACTGAAAATGTTATGGTTATCAGCAAATGCTGTCAATCATAGATGCATGATTGTTTCTAAGCCATTAGAAAACAGAGAGAGTATTGAAATACTTCGGTAATTACCCAAGTCGTTTTTAGTACCTTTCTTATATAGAACGGTTACTTTAGTCAGCTGCATTTGTTCAGGAAACACGCTGTCTAGCAAACATACATTAATGATGTGTGTCAAAAGAAAATAAATAGGATCAATTACATTTTAACTGGTTATTTTTGTAAACCATTGGAATCACAACTTTTACTATTTTTTTAAAGAATTAAAGACGGATATTACTTCCGAACTTGTAACAGGCGTAAGAAACAAAGATTATTTCGAGCACTGATGTACTTGCAAGCATCTGACTCAGTATTTTCTTTAACTAGATTCACAAAATACTCATTAAACGCATGAGCTAACTCTTTTCCGGACACCTCCTGACCATTGAGGTTTAGCCTTTCTACTTGTTTCCGGGTATATGAACGACCTAAGACACAGTTTAACTTTTTCCCAACAATGTCGACTTTGGTATCACAGGATTAAAATAAGTTACAGCAATAAGACTTTTTGCATGTCGCAGTTCTTTATTTAGTTGGTTTCGATAACGTTTAAAAATCATAAATCTTTCAGTTTCTTTTGTTTTTATAAATTTTTGACATAGCGTATTCTTAATACCAATTTTTGTGAGCAATTCTTTAGTGATCCAGGGTTTGCGACTTGTTTTAGACGTGTTGGACGTTTTATATGAAAAACAACTTTCATGAAGTTTTTGAATTTACTCAAGAATAAGTTATATGCATATTATCAGCGCTATTTTCTTATTGGACATCGTTTCAATCTAAACAAGATAGTCTCTCCCTGAAATTGTTCAGGTTACATCCGTTATATTCTGGAACTGTGCCCCTAGCTGATTTCTTGTTTTTGTTTATAGCTTCTTTTCTCATTTATAGACAAAAATATACCCAAATGCTCGCTTATATCAGTTATTACTATTCCAGATTTCGCATCTGGCTTATCGTAGCTTGTAATAAAAAGATCCAGTAGTGTCGATGATTCAGTGATAATTTTTGTTGGAGCCGTTATCATATTCACAAATCTCCATAGTTGGATCAGTGCTTCGAATTGCATTCTACATCTTGTCTTAAGTAACATGTTAATATTAAAATCGCCTCCCAATATTATGTTATATTTTTTTTTATTCGCAAACCCTAAATAAGTATTCTAAATAAGCAAAAAAAGACGAAACATTTCTACTTGGCGGACGATAACACACTGCTATGATACTCTGCCCTATCAATAACCACAACATATCGTAGTCTTCATCAATGCAACAGTAATGGGGAAGCATTTCCCAGGAAATAGCTGCCTTTATCATGAATGCTACGCCCCCGCCTTGGCTTTCTGTGTGGTTTAAAAAGTAACAGTCATACATTGGTAATTTTATAACGTCACTAGAATCAGTGTACCACGTCTCAGAAAGCAAAATCACATCAAACGAAAAATGCAACTGACTTAAAAGTACTTCCAGCTCGTCTGCTTTATTTCGCGCTAATCATGCGTTTATGTGCAAGCATTTGAGGGAGTTTATGTCCTTACCTCCCAAGGAAGATTTTACATTTGACGGAAGAAAATAATAATCCCTTGACATAGCGATTCTGGAATCAAGTGAACCTGTCGTCTTAGCCATTCATACAAGAGCGTATCTTAAAACTTGGCAAAAATAAATATGTGAGGCATCAAACGTAGTTTCAGCAAGTCATCCATCGACTTAATTGCGTGTAGTTGCTTGCAATCTCTCTTGCGCACAAGGATGTTACCATTCCTATGTAAGACGTACTTGTAGTTCATAGCCTTAGCCCACTCTTTTGCGTCCCAAAGAAGTGCCCTGTCCTGTTTAGTGAGGTTCTCCTAGATGTAAGTGTCCTCTTTTTTCTTCTTCAGATTTGTCCGTTTGCTTAGCCATTCATCCCTGGTTGTCTGCTAAGAAAAACGTATAATAATACCTGGAATTTTTTTTTTTTTTGGTCGGGACGGTAGTTTATGAATGCTGGCCACTTCGTTTAGATCCAAGTCTGGCACTTCCAGTTTCTTTAAAAGCGCATTTACTTTTGCTAACAGATCCTCGTTGTCAGTTTTAGGCACTCCATGAATCTCAAGATTTCGCTTTCGGCTGCGCCATTCAAGTGTGTGGATTTCCTGCTTAAGTTGTTTTATTTCTACGTATGCGTTTTTTCTTTCCAGGGTTCTATTCGTTTTTTCTTTTTTTTAGTTGCTTCATCTCTTTTTTTGTTCATCGATATCTTTTAGAACTTCGTCCTACTTATCCGACATTTCCTGTATGGATTTCTCTATGCCACTCACAGTCTCCTTTAGGCTCATAAGGCTGGCTAGTTTGGCATTTATGGCGGCAAACATCACAGCCATGTTGGGTTTCATTTCCTGTTTGGCGCTCTGACTAGCTCCCTGAGATTTCACAGTTTTACATATTGGGCGTCGCCACGACTTGCGTAACGCAATGCCCTTTGACCTGAAAGTCGCTTCAGTGATACCAGAGCAAGGACTTAAGTGATACACATATTCACATTCCAGGCATGTCAACCCTGAATCACTATCTAACACTTCTTTGTTGCACTTTGGACAAACATTTTCCATAGTTCTAAGTTCAAAACTACACAGTATCAGCAACAGCAGCAGCAGCAGCAGCGTTATGCGCCAACAAAAGTAAAAACGTTGGGAAAATTCAAACCAACTTGTAACGATAACAGAAGCGATTAACTTCTGGCTCTCGGCAGCGTTGCCACTGCTGTGTGCTGTCAAAGGGAGGCGCGGTTCCTTTCAACTTCGGCCGTTAAAGATGATGTAATCTTGTCGATGCGACGTGGACCAACAAGAGCTTCTCAACTTGTGTCTTTGCGGCGGTGAACGCTCGTGGTTCCAGAGATGATTGACCTTCGCTTAATCTGCCTTGTGGTAATGAGCATGCCTCAGGCTGATGTATGTACATTCAATAGTCAAAAACACCCAGTAATAAAGAAATTAAAGGGAACATGCATTTGGAATCACCGGAAACAGCAGCTGCTTTTTTATTCCTCGAGCTTGATTTTTTGTTTCTCTCTCTTTTTTGTTTTTAGGAGAGGCGTACTTTTAATTGTTTTTGACTGAAGCCCAAGATTTTTAGCAATTAAGGGCGTTTGTTACGTTAACAATCGTCAAAAAATATAAAAAACAGACCAAGTACAGAGCGATCGCTGCGATACTGTGTATTGTAATGTTAACAACTCACCCTAAGCTTTACATGCTCATATTTGTTATATTCAAGAGTGAGGAACAATGTCGTCTGACGAGTAGCTTCAAAGACAACACTCGCTGCGTTAAGTGTGCATTATCTACATTGACAAACGCACCCTAACACAAGGAATAATTTAGAATACAATGTAAAAAAAGGAACAATTACAAAAACTACTTTTCATGCAAATTCAATGCTGAAGCGATAGCAGATCTTGTCGTGTGCTCTGTGGCCGAAAGCGCTAAATGGAACCTTATAATTTAAGTATTACAAAAAAAAATTAATCAAGACAGCCAAGATTAACCCGCAAAATAAATACAACAGCTGTTTTTGCATTCATGGTTTTTGACAAAGCGACTCCAATAGGCAAATTGCGCTATTGATTATGACCAGTACGAGTCTTCATTGTCACCTGAGAGAAATGCGATCTACTTGGTTTAAGAGAGTTTCATGCAACCAAGGACTAAATTAAAATGAGAATTTCATCTTGTGAACTTCGTCCTCAAAGTTATGTTCATATTGAAGGGCACAATTTTGGGAGCATAATTTGTATTTGATTAACGTCTGTCTTTTCGAGATACTTAATTATAATTACCGTTGTTATGTGACAAGAACCTAATTTTCTAACATTATTTTGCTCCGGACGGTACAGTTATATCCAGACATGTTGCGGGTACAAGGTTTATTGTTCCACAGAAACAGTTTTGCCGTATACGCTGAAGGATTTTATTGTTTGTTTGTTTTTAGATCACAGGTCTGTTTGCTCTAAACAATCTTGAGTAGCCACTAATTACGAATTTTTTAGAGCAATAAACGTCTAAAGCTGACTTTTTTTAGCCAGTGACAGGTCCTTTCATTTGTAAATATAAGAAAAGTTAGTCTGCCTAAAGACGCTGATATGTCCACTCGTGCTCAGCTAATACAATAACTCCTGGCCACCATGAAAACAAAACGCAGTCCTCAGTTACCAAGTTTTTCATCAACGAGAAATCAGCTATTTTTTCATGTCTGTCCCTGCAAAATGTCCTGGTTATCACATGATGGCCAAGATAGCACACACGATCCTTCTATTTTTAATCAATGGCATATTTTATTCATGAAGGCTCAATTATACAGGAAACAATTTAAAACGTCACAGCATGCGCTTGGTTGGCATCGGACTTTTGACGTGCAAAACACAGGTAACGGATAAAATAAAGTTTTCTTTTCTAATTTTGTTTCTACAGTTTCACCTGGAGACATCACGGTAACGTTGCACACCATAATATTTCACACCTCCAGGAATCTTGATAAAAGGAAAAAAGGGAAGTTGGTAAGCCCGGGATAACTGCGTCTAAAACTGTACTACGGGTTCACGTAAATGTGACCCTGTGGAATCACTGGTAGACTCCTAAGCAGGGCACAGCGTAGTCACATATGTACGAAACAACCATCAATGTGATGTAAAATCTTGAACTGACTGCTGTTCTTTCTTATAAAAAAATACGGAGTAAAATAATGCTAGGGCAAACACTGGAAGGGTACGACGGGCTCATTTTATGTCTTCGCCTTTTTGTGTCTTTCTGTGTTTCTCTCTGTCACACATTGTATCGTAACCCCAAAGAAACTCTCCGCTGTGCTACTGTTTATTCTTTTTTGAAAAATGTACTGCTTTTTGAGCTGCTTCATTTAAATATTGTGTAGCCACATGGCAAATTTACCCACTCGTGTCCAAAATAAAATGCATTTTAAGAACCCTTCAAATCTTTGATCTTTTGGTGTCCTGCCATGACCCCATATTCAACAAACTCTATCGTGAGTGAACATTTTTGTTATAGAATATTTTTTTAATAAAAAAATTACAGTCTACAAAGATACGAATGGCCGTCGGGTTTGGAAATTCGCCAAAATATGCGTCCCGATTGGGGTCACAGTCTTGGAACGTTGGTATATCACACAATGATGTTTCCCTCTAAAAGGAACGGGCAGGCAATGCTCCTCGTTGCTTTCGACACCAGCTGTCGCAATCTAAAATAATGTTATTTGCATTCTTGAGATTGAGCAACGTATTCCTAATGTTTCCAGGGGCATCCGCCAGTGATAGATCGAAATATATCGCGAACACTATAATATGAATGTGTTTGTATCCTCCCTTTCCGAGCCTATAGATATACGCAGTTTTAAAATATTACTAGCGGGTCTAGCATGATCTGGTACTAGAACTTATTCTTGGTTAACTTTGTCCTGCATTTATTCGAGGTGGTATGTTTAGACTCCGAGGCGTCCGCTTTTATTATGTCTAAAACACGCACGAACGGTGTTGTGATCTACATGCGTCGTAAGAATCAGCGGTTTTCACGACATAGAAACAGGCCGGTAGCGGTTTTGAAACGAGTTAGCTACGAGAGAAGTAGAATTGTACAGAATTTCCTATCTCGGGGTTCATTTGTTGACCTCAAATATTCTTTTTATAGCGCATTCAAGCATGTTCCTTTTTTATATGGCACTTCTGTGCAAGATTTGAAGAACTAGACTTAACCTCGAAGTACTCATAACCTAGTAAATTTCATTTTTATGTTCCCCATGTGAAAACATTTACAAAAATATACGTCATCGATGCCATGAAAATAGGTTTGACTATTGTCGAAATAATTCTATACAACACTGCATGGCGAGTTTTCCACGAAAAAAAGCAGATCACTTTTGAGGTAAACACATATGGCAGTGTGACTACACCTTTTTAATTCGCTCTCGTTAGCTTGATTTTGTTAAGAAATAACAATAAAATACTTCGAATAAAAATTCACAAACAAGAAGTGTGCGGATTCAACCTCTCAACCTTTGCTTTCCAGTCCTATAGACATGCAGAATACATCGACCAGGTGCAGCTCTAGTATTGCAGTTATAAGGTAGTACAGTACATTTCAAACGTGTAAAGCCTGCATGATTCCGGCAAGGATATTTCTTTTTCTTCTCATAGCATGAAAATACGCTGCTCCGTGGGAGCATTTTTATGAAATTGGTTATACACATACATAAATATGATAAAATTTGTTTTCACACGATTTCACTTGTTATTACGAATTTTGATACGTTGACGCCTTAGGTCAATTAAAGCGTATTCATTAACATTTAAAACTGAAATCGTATTTCGCTAGGACAACGTGAGTTCAATGTATCAATAAGTTGGCCACTTAGTCAACAACGATGGGAATATTCGAGAACCTTGGCAGGCTTCTGAACTGCGTTTCATCTTCGGGAGCGCTTATAACAAAAAACACTCTAAGCTCATTTTCTCTGTGCATGTTTCTGCGGGTCACCAGGTCGCAATATTTACACACAGAAAAAGACCAGCTCACGTTCGTTGCTTCCAATAACATCTTTAAAAGTTCTTAAGCTTTAAATTCCATGTAAAAACAAAAATGCTCCCTATTAGAAATGTCTTCGCGAAATGACCGTTGCCCAAGCCATGACGAACGACATTTGATGACAGCGTGGCTTCTTTGTTTCAGGCTACTGCGGTGCGATGCCCTTCTTTTCCAGAAGCGAAAATAACAAAACAAAAAGCGAAATATCAGGAGGGTTGCGTTATACTTGTTCCTTTGGAGCGGTCGGCAGAGCCCGAAAATAAAGCTTACAAAATCCTTCTTGGCGGGCCGCTCCTTCGGAAGGCACCACGATTCTGATATCATTGATTTTAGTTGTGTTGTCTTCGTTTGCGCTATTGTTACACTTTTATATTTTTGGGCCTACAAGGAAGGGAAGCTTGTCAACACAATCGAACCAACTTGTGTTCAGTATATCATAGTTTCTTTCCGTGGGACGCGAACAAGGGAACCATGTATGTTTCGTGTTTTCCTGTACGCTTCAACGTCAGAAAGGCAAAAGTCAAGAACAAATCAATCTATTTATTTTATTTTATTTTATTGTTTAAGTCATTGGATATTAAATTCAATTAACGCAAATATCGCTTAATTATTTGTACGTGATCACAGTTGCATCTATGGTTTAAACCAAAGCCCCAGCAAAAGTAAACCTGCTGCTTCTTTGTCATTGTCATGTTTAGATTTGTAGAACTTTGCCGCGAGATACCAGCTCGCTTTCTCGCAGTACTCTCCACGGTAACATTTGACTTGCGCAACTGTCAATTGTTCACATTTGTCACAAGGCTAATGGGGGCTACAAAATGGGGAAACAGAAATTAGGCTATGTCTTGCACATGCAAACATTGCAGCGCTCTCTACATCGTTTGAAGTTTACGTTCACAAAGAATTAAAATAATTTTTAAGATAAGTTTCATTTACAACTAACAGCAGGAATCGCGTTTACGTTTCCTCACAGTAATTATTTAACAGCAGCATGTTTAATGTTACGTAGGTGTAATGACAATGGCAATCATGAAGGATCATTTTCTTCGGACTAGTAATTATATCATCTCCTCCATAGATTATAATATAAATTACCCACCTCGTATTTATATTAAAAATGCGTGGTTGATATTTTGACAAAACAACAAGCTTTCTAGAAAATAATCCCAAGAGTGTAATCAAACAAAGTGTGGACGAAAACACAAAACGAGTGTATTAGTTTATTTCTTCTTTTTATCTTAAGGGTAAGCTGAAGAAGTATTAGAATTCGAAATTCTGCGAGCGTTTGGAAGTAGGCATCTTACAGGAACTGATTCGTGTCACTTCTTATTTCATTTTTATAATTTTATAGTGAAAAAAAAAAGGAAAAGGAGAAGCGTGAGAATATCGGGATCGCTGGTCTGACGGAGTTGGAAGCCGAGCAACGGGCGACTTCAGTAGTGCGCACACCGGCTCCCCTCCGGCGTCAAGAAACCGGGCACGAACATACCCGGCACCGTCTCAGCATTTTGGGCCCGGCTCGAACATACCGGCCTCCGTTCACCATGACAAGGCATCGGGCACATCAAGTACGGTCAATGTCACCAGCAAGCATCGGACCATCGACGCAAACCACGACCCGCTGGTGACTCTACATGCGCAGGGCGAACGTATTTTGAGTGACCAATTATTTTGTATTTTGCTCTTCAATGATTCTTTGTGGTTTCCCTCTTTCCTCTCTTCGCTTATTTTTGTTTGTCTTAAGTATATGCTTACATCTGTGACTCAGCCCCCAGATCTCTTTCTCATAATCCCGGACGAACCTTGACAATGGTTCACTCGCAGGAGCGACGACCGGGTTTGTTTCTGATTGGATTACTAGGTTCGAGTTGTCGAGAGATATTATAGTATTTGTATAAGAGCAAAACTTAAGGTAATAAAACAAAATATCGTCACTTGCATTAAGAGCGCAACCTAGAAATAATTATCAGTGCCTCATTACCCTAAGCACTGCATACTTTCCGCGTATCCAGTATTTCCGTAAAACACTCGTTCAGTCAATTTCTGCGCCCTATGAAGGACACTGAGCGTTCAGCCTTAGAAGAAGAAAACAAAAAAAAACAGACGTATCAACTTCAAAATGAAGTCTGCTGTGGGGTGCTCAGCATGAAGTGAAATGTGAAACATCATATATATTACCACGGACAAGATTTTGTGACTGGAAGTAAGTGCCGAAAGACGGGGACAAAAGAAGTAAGTAACGACGACACGTGTCGCCCACTAGCCCAACTTAACATTCTGTTGCAAGATTTTATGTTTCGGTGAAAATGATTATCCGGCCTCTGTAAAGACTTTATGAGTGTGTGTCGTTTTTTTGCTTCGCTGCAGTCCTGGGTTGTGTTATGTCTTGTTATTTGTCGTTTTCCAATGATAGCTCTTAAGGGATCTTCCCACCACTGGAATTACGTCCGTTGTTGCTGCAGTAGCAGTACTTGTTGTTGATGCTATTGGCGTAATGTAATAGGGCGTACGGTGTCCGTCACGATATTAGGAACTGCTCGAAAAAACATCGCCTACCGCTCTCAGGGATCGAACTTGGGTTCGTTGTGTATAAAGCAGGCGCGTTACCACAGAGCTACGCCCCAGCACTAGCAATCCGATTTATTCCATTTTCTTTTGAACAAAAGTAAGTACGAGCCTCGAGTAGTGCACGCTAGATGTCCACAGTTGCTGTGACGGCGCGATAAAAAATGCTTCGTCGTTTTTAATGAATTCCAAATTTATTCGGAGTTTATTGTTGAAATTAAAAGCTTCGACCCAATGCAGCAAGCCGCCACCCAATTAAAAGGGATTAGCCGTAGCCATCCAACCAATACCACGTAAAAGAAGGGCCTGCGTTATCGTTAGTTATCGTTCGTGAATCCCTGAGTTGCACCCCAAGCGGCAAACGCGCTTAAACTTGATGAGAGTACGGCGCAAAGCGGCAGACGCGGATGTCATGCTGTAGTCGCGTGCTATTAGCCCCGAGAAGTTCCCGTGGCGCCCCCTTACGGCGAACCGGGGTGACGTCACGGCGAGGAGAGAATTTTTCCCGACTTGCCCCGCTCGCCCTGTGGAGGCTGTGACGACGCTAGCTGTGGGCGCGCTCGTTTCTATTTAATTTTTTTGGCGTGTTTTTCGTAGGAAGTGTAAATTTTTATATGTGGCTTTATTGAGGTATGGCCTGTAGCTGCAGGCGAAACTTCAACCCACATTTTAAGCATGTTGACAGGGCAGGCAACCCATGAATCACAGCTGGTATATGAAAATAAAGAAATATGACCACAATTGCAGGAGCACCACTATAGATTTACATCTCACACAATAAATACTGTTGATGGTGTTAATGAATTGCCAGGTTTTGTATACTGTTCTTTTGTATCTCTGTTTTTAAACAAGATCGCCGAAGCAGAAAAGCTGCATGCTGCTCGAGCAACATGCTAAATACAGTCTGGGCCATGGGGAGAGAATCACAAGTGAGACAGCCCAAGTGCAGGGGCAAAGTAAAAAAAACAAAAAACAAGGAACATTTATTATATAGATTGCTCGCATTTGACCTTTGCTGGATTCGGATAGTATTTCAATGGACTACACGGGTGTATCTGTGGACATGTTTATATCAACCCTCAAGTAATGTATAACAAACATAAGCGAAGGTGTCTAGATCGTTATTAGTCCCTTAAGCCCTAAAATTGAGATTTTACTTAAATCGAATTGTCCTGAAGCTAAAATACCAGAAGTTTTTCGCACGCAGACCGTCACCCTTCACAGGTTCCACATTTTCTGCTACTAGTGCTGCATCTACCACTGGACAGACGTTCAAATGCTTGCTTTTACTCCTGTTTTCCCCTGTTGTCAGAGAGCCCAGCTGTAGGGAGTTTGGAGGCTGAGGAAGCTTTTGGTAACCTGCAGCAGTGTCTTTTTTAATTGGAAATAAATGGCAATTCAAACTAAACGGTGTATTTTCCGAATACCCAAGGCTGGAATAAAGAATGCCAGGAAAAAGTATAAAGATTACAAATTACGGTACTATTGCTGTGCATAGTTTGGGCAGTTCAATACATATCCTACCGGCAACTGGGGGCAATTCGGCTGTTTTTGCTGCTACCATACAAACTAATTTAGATTTATGTAAGACAACCCTGTTCCACGAGCACTTCAAAGATCATCAGACGTAGGGCCCCTAAAATATCTGCGAACCAGCGCATGCAGAGTGGCAGCGCAGAGTCGGGGTCGCGAGCTAATTTGCCGACCACCCAAAGGCCCATGATATAAATGCCACTTCAAATACCTTGAAAGCGGGATGTAATATCGTCCTAAATCATGAACATGCAAGGGACAGAATTCCAGCGTCTGAAACACTTGCGGCACCGCTTCACCGACCCCTCGCAAGCTTGCCTTTTGTCGTGTGGGGACGGGAAGGTTCATCGGCGGAATCGCCTCCGCCGATAGCTTTCGGGATTTGTAACCCAATTTTAAAAGCAAAAGGGACAAGCAGGCTCATAAAATGTACGGAAGCACGTCTATATCGGCCTAACTCAACGTCTTGTACACCGGGTAAACGAGGCCCAGCTCCTTGAAGAGCTTGCGGCACACAACGCCAAACCAGGAAACCGGTGCTGGGAAGCGAGCCGATGCGAGATCGCGGAGCGGAGTCCTCCTCCTGACGTCACGGAACACCTCACCCAATCAGGGCGCGGCGACCGCAGCGACGCTTGCGCTCGCTCTCGGGGCTAATAGCGTCGCTCTTGTTGTGAGACGCTGAAAGACCCGCTGGGTGCGACGCTAACGCGTCCGGTCCTTAGTCGCAAAGAGAACTATGAAGTGCATACTCTTGAGAACGAAGCCAATACCGTCTTCGTCCTGGCGTTTTAAGTTATCGCTGTGCCTGTACTGTAGATTGACACAGGACTGCTCATTTTTTTATTTCTACGCCCGGTTGCAGTGAATGGTTTGCAGAAAGCTCTGCGGAAAAGTGCACGCACGGCAGGTATTTTCTAGAGTCGGGATGCAGAGGGTACTAAGTGCTTTAGGACTACGCTGAAACAACACCCGATGTTGACACTTTGTTTTCACTTTGAGATTTGCTAATATACTTATTACCTCCATGTGAATGAGGTGGAAAGAATATCGAAGTGCTCGTAGGTACACTCGACCGTATGCCAAGATGTTTGTTCGATGAATGTATGAACCAGCTTCGATACAATGCGCGCGCCATCAAATAACTCTAGGCAGGATCCACCTCTATAAGAGAACAATGAAGGGCCGAATGCTGCGAAGTAACAAAACCCAAATTTCGAGGCCAGATTTGTTGAGTTGTTCAAGAGATGCAGCGTCGATGTGGCGTTCAGTCAATCTTCCTCCGCATTAAATCGATTCTGTGGTGACGTGACGTTCATCACAATGATATCCCGTAGTTTTGTTGGGCGTTGGTAATTAAGTCACGTGTTATACAAAAGCGTCTCTTTGGCCATCTCCCCCCTCCCCCTTCTCCCCCCAACGCAATGCCCCTGCAGTTAAATCGCCGAGTGTCTGCTGGGAAAATAAAATAAACCGCGTGCCGCACATAAAACAAACACAATTAAAAATAATTAGGTTGTCCTCTTTTGTTTTGTCCCGCATGGCATAAGATTTACGACAGCCTTACTTTAAAAACTTCTACGACAAAGAAGAAAAAAGAAAAAAAGATATTCATAAAATAACACTACCGCTTTTAGCTTTCAGACTGTGTACAGCCGGCATTCGGGACAATGTCTGCTGCAAGGAACGGCCCCATTCAAATAATTTGCTCGAGCGATTTATGTTTGCTTTGTGATCCCGCCTCCTCTTCCGCCCAACGTTGACGCATTTTGCGCGCCGACGGATTCATGGAGGGTGCGTGGTCTTTCGCTAATGCATCCCCACAAATCTTTCTGGTCGCTTATTAGAAGTGTAGTCCGACTTTCGCTGAAAGGCTGAGTGTTGTCAGCCCTTCGCTCGGAACTGTTCTTTCCGCAGTCAGCCGTCTAGTTTTTCGTGCTTCCCCGTCAGCGCTTGTAAGATTAGAACCTGATATTAGGTATACTCCTTATTTGCTTAAGCTAATCATTCGTATCAACTGATATCCTCTGGAAATATTAGTAATCTACAGATGGATTCTACATGATGTAATTACGCGGTACTGGTGAACGTTTCTACTTTTTGCTTGCTTGTTAAGTTGAATTTTTACCATGTTATAGCAACGCGGTAAAGAGAACGCTCGCAAAAAATATGCCACCAACATCCCGGACTTAAGCACGCCACTATTTTTTTATCAGCAGCGCCAAATAGTACTGGTTATTTTATGAAGTATTCACTTTTAAAGCTTATTGATTGCATATTGTCACCAACGAAGGTGACGAGAAGACGAAGACTGAACGTGAACTGAAAATAAAGATTTAGTGGGCGAACTTGTACCAAACAAAATAAGTAAAGAAAGAGCGTCAAGGCAGCACAAAAGCAGGCGGCGATTCGGCGGCATAACAGAGAGCGAGAGCGAGACTAACTCGACAATGTCGTGGGCAGCTGCTTATCTACAGTGCGTCACTATCTCGAAAGTTCGGCAAATGAACTGGCACATTCGAGAATAAGAAAGCAGGACGAAAGTTACAACCGGAACCAGAATAAACGCGAATCTTCTAGAAGTCCGTGACCGAACGCTGCTTTCTCGGCCCTACGGGCGGCAATTCGTTAGTCAGACTCTCTGATTACACCCGATAATGTTTGTTCAATTAAAAACCAGGAAGAACCAAGCGAATAATGGTGCAGATTCGGCATTAAGTTTGCAGCCACGAATGATGCATCTAATAAAAAAAGAAAGTAAAAATTTTTACTCTTGTTTGGCTGATCTCGGCGAACGCTTATACCTTCAACGTGACAAAACTGACGCGTTTGCAACTAAATGACGTCAAACCTTTCTATTGTAAAGTCATAACTTCAACATATTGGTATCCAACAATAACACTTTCGCAAAAAAAACAAAAAACATTGGCACGAGTAGAAATAAAAATAGCAAAAAAACTTACTTTCAGCGAACACGTGGGACAAAACCGAGATCCAGAGAGCCAGAACCAGCGCCAGCCGCGTATTCCAAGGTTCACCGTTCGACAACACTCCCCTCCTCGCCACGATGCCGGCACGGCACACCGGAGGAGACACGGCGTTGCACATCACTTCCCAATAAACAAACTCCACCCGCGCCTACCTCGTCTCCGACTCAACAAACGCGACAAAATCAGCAACGACAGCTACGACTTCCAACCAGTTCGGCGTAAACTCCGAGACCTGAACTCCGAGACGGGCTCAGCTCGGGGTGTTCTCTGTGCTCCTGCGGGGAGCCGCGGACGACGAGTGCGCCCAGCGAGTTTGCTCCAGTTGGGGGGAATGAGCGCGGCGTCGCCGCAGCGCGTCGGGCGGCAAGCTGGGGAGTTCGAACCCGGGGTCCGCTGTTGCCAGCGTAGCGCGCTCTGTATCGACGTCGCCGACAGCATCTGCAGTCTGGACCCGTGGCCGCAATCCGCGGCGAGAGGAGGCGGCTCGGGGGAAAGGGGTTCTGCCGGGCAGAGGCACGTGGTGCCTTGTGGCGGAGGCGACGTCGCCACGCGTCCCGGAAACAATTTTTGGGAAGTGCTTTCCAAGCGCCCTGTGTTCAGCACGAACGACGTTAGATAAAGAACTTTTTCGTTGGAGGAACCGGATGCACTGTGTGAGTTTGTCCTCTCCCCTCCCCACCCTCCTGTCTCCCTCGTTCCCAGCTCCTTATGAGTGACACTTATTTCTTCGTTATTTTTTTGTTCAGAACAAGAGAAAACAACCTTTTCTGCTGATGCTGCCACTGTGAGTAAAAGTCGGTGGTAAGAAGTTTTCATTTCCTATCAGACGGCTGTGTGGACACGGATTATGCTCAAAACCGAAAGATACCAATGTTAGCGCAACTTTTGTCCGCAACAACAACAAAGAAAAAAAAGAAAACTTCGGCATCATTCTCTTTTTTTTAAGTGAGGCATTAATTATAAGCTAGATCAATGTCATTTAAAGGAGCTTCACTTTGACGACATCGTTGCCGGCTGCTTGATGGCCTTCTTTGATTGTTTCTTTTTGAGTATATCGCATTTTAAATAAATAAATATTACCTGGTTCTGTCCCAGCTAGATGTTACCAATTGTGCCTGAAATATAGTTCCGTGGTTGGGAGTCATAAGAGATGTGGCTCACAAAAACTGATCTTGTGACATGTTATGCAATAGAAATTGGATGTACAGTGGCCTTAGTCCTACGAACCAGTTGGACCCGCAACATATGCGCGGTTCAAGCTCTGTTAATAACTAATATTTATTTGTCTGAGCTAAAGATCAGTCTTGGAACCCCTACTAATATCAATTATCTCAAATAAATTATTAGTGTCTAATTCCAATGATTCTTTAGTGAAGCTGCTATGCCATTACAACATTCCAAAACCCCGTCACTATATTAACGTAACGAAGCATAAAGTAATTTATAAAGACAAATAGCCGCATCTTAATCTTATACAAAACAAAACCGTAAAACACGTAGACTTCAGTTTATCTCGGTAACAACTCTCATTTCAAGGAAAAGTCCGCAAAACGAAGGGAAAAGATCGATTTTACGCGTAGACGGTTTGAGCAATCAAACGTAATCCATGACAGGCCACTGCTAGGACGGCCCCAGTTATACGAAGAATTTTTGAATAATTGACTTCGATTAATAGCTTTCGCCGAGCCACTGTTACGCATGAATGCCCCTATTATGACAGAACGCCGCGAAATGCCTTTCCGCAGCACAGCAAACTGATGGATTTCCCCCGTTGGTTGGACGTTCTTTGATAAACGACGCATTCCTTCTGAACTTCAGCGAAGACTCGTGGGCAGTCGAATGCACCACTGACTTTTCTCTTGGCTCTGGGAGCCGCAAACACGCTCCTATTTTCCGCTACGGTAAAAGTGGTAACGCGCGCCAACATTCGATGAAAGGAAACTGGCCGATCGTGGTTCGCGCTCGATCGTCGCTTTTTCTGTTGCTTTTACTTATAAATAAACTGGGTTTAGGAACCTTCGCTTGCTCGTACGTGAAATCTTAAATGAATCAACCGCGTAAATAAAACGTAACTAAAAACCAGGATGTTTAATATCATCTTTTCGTAGTGCTACTTGCTTCCAATTACACGTGGCTATTACAAAAATAGTCGTCCTTGTTGGTTGTATGAAACGACGCAGCCGCTTTAAGGCACTACTCTTAGCAACTGTATTCAAGGGCTGTCCTTTGCACCTGTTCTCGGGGTCTCCAAAACCTTTTTTGAGATTAGCAATAAGCCCACATAATAACAGCTTACTAGTTTTTTTTTTGTTTTTTTTTGGAAGCCTAATTTTTTTTTATATTTTAAAGCGGGGGTCTCCAAATATCTTTGGCTAACGGGCGGAAAATGGGACCTGTCGCAGCCTTGAGGGCCGGAAATATAGATACAAAAAAATAATTTATAAAGCCACTAAATAAATAAGCCTAAATACGCGTTTGAAAGCAAACATTTGAGCTCGAACGAAAATTCAAAAGAACTGTTAGATACACATACCCTAAATGGAAATGCAGTATTTCGCTACTTATGACGCTACAAAATAATTGCGAAGAAATCACCAGGCAGAAACGAAAGCGCGTAGGATCTTCGACATAATGGTAGAGCTGGTGATGTCGATATCCGAAGGTTCTTATACGGGACACTAAGCACGCTATGAACGGAAATCGAATGTATCATAGTTAAACAGACATGAATCGGAAAGCTACGAATAATAATGCTGGCGATGACAATGTATACAATACATAGTATGGCAAGTAAACCTGCGTTACGATGCAGTTTTTATTTTTCTCTTGTTCTCTCTGAAACTTTTGTTAGCGCTTTTCGTGCGCATCCGGCACGAGGCCTTTTCTTTAAGCGCTTTTACTGGGAGCGTTCGTATCAACGAGCAGCGAGCTGGTCGTCACTGGATAGACCGTGGCCATCCGCGGTTCGGCCTGAGGCCTCCGGGGGCCGGAGTTTGGAGACCCATGTTTTTAAGTACAGGGAGATGACAATAATGCCTCGTGTGCATAGACATTGTAAGCCGAGCATGTGAGGCCCCCGCGGTCCGGAGCATCGGAAGAGGAAGCTCGCGATCCAAAAACCTAGGACAAATAATTCAGTTCTCGCTCTAGCAGCTTTCACTATGTCCGGGCACTGTTTCGAGTCCCATTGCATAATACATGCTAAAAAGTCCAGATTGAAAGTCGTGCTTTTCTCGAGCGCATTTCCTTACAACGTCTGGCAAGAAAAAAAAACAACAACAACAGAAACTGAGAGTTTTTTGTTGTTGTTTTTTGCTGTGGAAACATACAGCCCAACTTGCTTTTGTTTTTGTTTTTTGTTTGTCAAGTAAGCATGAAACCTAACATTTATATAAACTGATTTATATAAAATGTCGCGAGTGTATATGAAGGATTTCTCGGATGCCATTGGTGGGCTCGTCGTTCACATTGCATGCTCAGAAGGAGGACTACTTTTGTTATCCATCCACGAACGACATTTTGAACGGAGGGAAATGCACGAAGGAAAGGAGCCGTCAAGGCTCGTCGCCAGTGAGCACTAAGCAGCCACAAACGTTGGTGTGCTTTTATACACACGCGCTCTTCGCCGAGTGTGTTGAGTGAGGATAAATGAAACACTTTACCGCCTTTTACGTGTACGCAATCCGCTATGAAACGTATAAAACACGTAGCATTGGCTAATGTATTGATGCCAATTCACCACTCAAAATATTCTAACTTTGCTTCTTCAGCAGCTGGAAAAACTCAATGCAACGAAGAATGTGTCCTCACTGAGACAAGCAAAATTGGGACGACCAGCGCGCGTGCAGTGTATAGGTTGATCGTTTACTTTTTTACGTAGTAGATTAGGCGAAGAGGTCCCTTAGCCCTGCGGCTACCACTCGCTCCATAAACGGATTCTACATATAATTAAAAAATAAGTAACCAAGATCTCTCTTTGCCGGATCCGTGATTACGGGACGTCAATGCCATTAAGTTGGCCAAGCTCACTTCGTAGATTGCTGCGATTGGCCTTCCGAGGAATGTTTGGGGACGCACACACCAAAACTTAAGGACCTGGAATGTTTTTCAAAGTCTCTTCAACATAAGGGTCTTATTATTTCGCGTACGAGAAAGCACGACCCCATGGTGGCCCATTTCCTAAACTGAACGCTACGGTGAAAACAATGATGCTCTACTTGGTTTTCTCATTAATTCATCACAATTGAACAACTGCGCACTCCCACACGCCAAGAAATCTGGAGCGACTACACTCCCGCCAAGCACTTGGGAAAGGCAATGGCTGAAATCGACAGCCGAGGGTGACCAAAACAGCTGTGGTTTTGGTCATCGTTGGAGGCGTTTCCCTCCGCACCTCTGGTTTCACCTCTGTTGGTATCATGTAGCCTCCAGAAGCTTAATTTCTACCTAATTGACGGAGGTAGCGTGGCGAATGACGACGCTGATATGTTTAATCCTAGAAAAAGAAACATAGCTTGTGCTGTGGCAATGAGCATGAAGAGTTTGACTGTACTGCAGTTTGCACAGTAAAACGTCAAGCAGGGCGCAGGTCTTTTTGTTGTTGCTGTTGTTGTTGTTATAGGTCTACACATGCTGTCAGCCTCGTCATTCACCGAGCTCCCTCCGCAAAAATGCAGCGTTAGGCTCTCCAGACTGCTTTGCGGGAAAGCAGGCGCTCCAGATTTCTTAGAGTGCGACTCTCTCGGGGTATGCTGCCCCTCCAGGTACACAAATCACAAATCATTGGTATTGCTTTTAATCAGTCACAACAGCGAGGAGAGCGATCTGCTTTAGGCTCCAACTAGCATGAAATCTCTCAGCGACGAAAAAGCGTCCACACCTTTTGCCACTGAAACTCGCTACCAATTGTGGCACAATATCGGTCGTCCTTCTTATAAGTTAAATTGATTTAAAACAAAAAATCAATGAGTGGGTTCCGAGTGCGGCAAGAGGAAACGTGCACGCAACAGGCTTCCGATAGTCCAGCTTTTTCTGGAAAATGTTTCGGTTCAAGCGCTCTTAGTAGAACTTTCACCTTGCAGCACGTCGCACCACGAGAATTAAAAGATACATATAAGCACTACGAAGCCAATAAGCTGCGAAAAAAAAAGAACTTTCGTTAGCTGGTGTTTGCTCTACGCGCGGTGTCGAAACAGTGCTCGTTGCGCCAGGCCGAAGTTCACGGGTTCTTCGCCGCGTATTTGCTTCCATAGATTCTAGCCTTCACGCAATCATTAGTTTAGCCCTATTTAGGGTTTGCTCGATAGTTCTGTAACTCTCCATTGTTTTTCTCCTTATGATTGGGGGGGGGGGCGGGGGTTAACGTTGCGTAATACCGGAACGACGAGTTACCATTCGGCAAAGAGAGGCTTTACTTGAGCTCGTTTCGGTGCGTATGCAGCCAGTTTCTGTGCCCGCAAAATGCAAAGCCCATGGGAATCCTAGCAGCGGCGGGTCTTCACACTAATCGCTTTCCGCTTCCAGACGTGTAGAGCCGTCGCCGCTGCTTGGGAAGGGCCACTGGAAACCGTTTCGAGGAGAGCGAGCGCAGTGTCGCGGCTAATTTGGGGTCGAGGTAGACTGAGAAATTCTAATGCTAGCTGAAGGAAACACGCACTTCCGGCGAGTGGTGTGGAAGGTATTTTACCCTTCAGGGACTTAGTCCGTGAAGGAATTAATTATAAGTTTAGTAAAAATAAACTGGCGCGTAATTCAATGATGATATAGACTGAGGAAGAAAACCTGAGCGACGCGAAACTAAAAATTCAAAACATAAATGTAAAACGGTAAAAAAAAAAACGCTCGCCGTCACCGTGTTTGATACGTGTCTTGGGTAAGCTGTATTTATTCGAACACTTTCGGCGCAAGTCTATGAGTAAGACTCGCACTTTTACGGCTTATGAATTCTCTCAGTTCCACTAAGTGAGAAAGAAAGCAACAAACAGCAGGCCGACAGAACAAAAGAGGCTTTTTTGCGAGCGTAGGGGCAAATCAAATAAAAATAGGGAAATGTGTTGAGACAGAATAATGTTTGGCGAAAGTTTCGCTGCAGAGAGAAATATGGTCAGTGTAGTGTGACAGCTAGCCTAGGCTCTTTTTAACAAGGATCACGCGGGCGCGATCACACGACCGCTCGCCGTTGCGGTGCTTCATCCAGATTTAAAAGGAAAGGGGTTGGGATCGAGCCGAGGATTCCGGCCTCCCGCTACGCTAGCTTTCGCTCCACGGGCTCCGAGCTCCGGGGCGTCAACGCACCCGTGCGCCGGAGCATCTCGGCGTGTAATTAGCTCATAATACACACTTATCTCAATTTACGACGAGTATGAACGTCCTAAAATTGCTGTGCAGTCACGAACCCAAATAATTAATCGATTCTTTACACTTATGGTTCTTGTTTTGTGCGCAAACATCGCCAGAGCTACGAGCAAAGTGAGTCAATAAAACAAAAGCTCTTGCGGCCACATCGTGTTCGCGTATATGTTCGCGCCTGTTTCCGCCAGCCGGGAGAAATATGGCTGGAGAGAACACGATAACAAATCGGTATCAGTCTGTGTGTACATGCTAGACCGATGCAGTGGACCTGCTTCAGAGGAAACTCTAAGCGTGTCCGCGCGTCGGCTTCTACGGAAATCAGGAAGGAAGCGACTCATTGTGCTGTACGGCAAGCGAGGAGTACAAAATAACGATGTGGTGAAAAGCTAGATCTGTGCTGTGTCGCTCAGTACTACATTTGAAAGTGGAGCGTGATTGTCAGCGTCACAGGGGTGATTGTTTTCCCCATGTTTTTGGAAAGTTGATGCGCAAAAAGTATTTTAGTGTTCGAGTACACCCTAAAAGAGCATGTGCGTTTACTTCTACGCAAAACACAAGGAGTGCCAATCACTGCGAGCAAAGGAGGAGACTAAGTGAATTACTAAAGTCGATATAGGTTTATCCTTCGAAATAAAATATTTTGTGGGACAGTGACGAGTGCAAACACAGCGTGAATGCGTAAAACGCCAGGTTCAGTGACACATCGCAGATAGCCCTCCGCCATCCGCCGAATCACGGTGCACTCTTTCATTGTTGCACGTGTATTCGTCGTCAGTGGGTCCTGTAATACGTCGGCGGCGGCTGCGGGATCGTTTGAGGCCAGGAGTCGCATCTCGGATACTCAACCCCATGTGTCCAAAAGCAAGACGAGCACTCGCTGACGCCACACTGTAGTTCATAACTGCATCAATGTCACTATAATTCCCCGCCGATTGTAATTGCTTCCTGCCGATCAGTCAGCCGCCTGGTTCACAGGCACTCAGTTGCTCCTACGTATCGTCCCTTGTCGACCGACTTGCAACGCCTCATTCGACACAGAGCAATAGCCATCACTTTAATAAGTCTCTGAGGGTACAGAGCGGCCGCCTTAGGGGTTCCGAAGCAAATCGCCGACCTACGGTTCAACAGTTGGCGTGTTCGAATCCCCGCCGAGGTGCTCTTAATCTGACGGAGGCTAATTGCCTAGAGCGCGCCGTGTAACCAAGGCTCTAGTCTGCAGGTCGAAAGATTCCCTGGGAGTCTAAATTAATCCTGAGTTTACCGCTGGGCCGTGCGAGATGCCCTTCGTTGCTTCGATCCGTAAGAGCTCCAAATTTCAGTCGAATACGGTGCAATCTACGCATAAATTGAACAGAGATAATATAGTAAGTGTGCGGGCGAGCTGGTGAATGTTAACCTAGTTGAATAAACCTGAGACTGGGGCAGAAATGAACATATAAGTCGAAGGAACAGAAAAGTGACAGGACGACGTCTCAAACTCGAACTACCAGGTTTATTCAGTCCGCCTCCTTAGATTGCTCACAATCCGCCACCACCAACAAAAAGGGGCAACCTCTAAACAGTCCAAAAGCCAAACCCTCCAATACACTCAACAGTACTATGGACGGCCTTCAGACCGGTTCGCAGAGATAACTCTACTTTTCGTCAATATATTCAACGCCGGAAAGCGTGGCCGGCGCACTCAGGGTAGCTCGGTGCAGACGCAATGAACACCAGAGGCGGTACATTGGCAGACCGAAAATAGAAAGCCAAGAGAGTGAGCTACGGAGAGCGCTTGCGATTTAATGGCGGAGACGTACTGCGGAATTTGGTTGCTCGTGCGCATGCCTGATTTTTCCTGTGGCGAGGAGGATGACGGGCGTCAAGGCCGAGCAAAATTTGTAGCCGCTTGCCGACGAACGCGTTCGCCTCCTCCACGCAGCTCGTATTGAAAACGCAGCTCATACGTGACCCCATAGTAGCAGTACGAGACAATTACTGCTATCTACAAAGGAAGCGCCAAGATTGAGCTTTGAGACATAAGCGGTTGCACCCCAAAATAAGGACTCCACACTTACATGAAGCTCGCTGTGGTCGTGTGCCAGTTAACGGTCGGGCTTTAGTGACCTTGTTCTCTTCCTCGTCATTGGCCGAGCACTCTCCGTGCACTCTAAAACAAGTGTGTGAGTGCACTCTCCTTCGGAGCACGCAGACAGCCGAACGCCGCTCATAGTGAAGGCTCTGTGATACTCCGACGTTGAGCGTAGCAAACGCGGCGTGTAGCGCCGCAGCGCACACAGATACCGACCGGTCGCAGATATCGAGTTCCTGGTCGCCGGCCAATGAAGGGCGCTGATCCTGCGCTACGCCGCTCTCGCTTTGCTCAACGTTGGAGTATAACAAAGCCTCGAAGGGACACGGCTAATGACGCAGCTCGAAATACAATTAGATCTGAAAATTAAAAATTAAATATACGTGATGCGCGCAGGGCTTATGAGCAAGTAAATTGCAGAAGTGTTGTAAGCTGGGCGAGTTGGTATGATGACATGTTCACTGTTCTGTTCACCGGAGCAAGTAAAACGTCATTCTCGTTGGTTAAACTACCAATAATGCACATAGAATTTTATTTTTCATCAATTCGTATTTTAAATTTTGTTTTTGCCAATTTGTATTACTTGATGGGATCATTGACTGCCCCATGTGTTCAGTCAAAAAGTAAACTCGCAGGTTTTTTCTCTTTTTTTTTCAAATAGTGGGTCGCAGTGCTTTTTTCTTAAAGTTCTCTCTCGTAAGTTAGAAGCATGACCTTCTTTTCTTACGGTGCTTCTGCGTTGTTCAGGGAATGTCTGGATCCGGTGAGACCAAGATCCCTCCTTGCCCAATATATCTCTAAACGTAATTAGCTTTTCGGTGCCAGTTTTCTTCTAATTGCTGAATACCCTATTTCGTGTTTATCTTTTTTTCTAGACGGTAAAAAGAGAGTGAGAGAAAAATATGGCAAACAACAAACCGAGAGGCTGCTCTGGCTGCACGTCGACTGATATCAGAAGAATTACGTGGCGGAAAGTGATTACTGGACCTTAAACTTCCGCTCAGTACTTGCAATCTTAGGGCTGCCCGAATGCGCGACGCGTGGACACTGAAAGAGACGACGAATTCGGTGCACTGACGAAACTTTATCTCGTGAAAAACATATGAAATTGGAAAAGAAGCACAAACTACGCCTATAATTACACGGAGAAACGAGGGCGAGGAAGGAACTGCGGATTTCTCCTCGGGCAGAGACATCGACGACACTGGAGTTGGGCCGTTTCAGCCTTCGTTTTGTGAGGAAGTGCAGACGAATACTTTATTATTTATTTAAAACAGCAACAAAAAAATCGAATTTTATTTATATTTTATTTTAGGCTAAGTTTGATCTTAGCGAACGCTACCATCAGATGGTACCAATCAAGCTACACCAAACGTTTATCGTCATGGTGGTCAGGGTCTTTTTGAGTTTGCTATTAACGACACGGTGAATGCGCCGTCACAATGCGTTTTTATCCTCGCCTGCTTTTGAGCCGGCGCTAAGAAACTCCTAAAGACAACGAGCAGCGCTATGATGCGCGCTTTTGCCGCTGCTTCATCGGCTCCATACGTGATCGTAGCTTTGACCGCGGTCGAACTTAATGCACGGCGGAGTATAGACTGAACTAGACTCAATGTGGCAATAAAACGCGTAAGTTATTGCGTTTTGTGACATATCATAGAATGGTACGATTATGGACTAACGTACCATACTCCTAGACCTTTTTCCAAAACACACCTTCTGCGTGCTGCCATCGTTGTCTTCTGGAGTTGTGGAACTCCTTCGGAGCATGCGCCGTCGCTCTGCTGTGCGGAATATGAAACGCTGAGCTTTCGTCCAGGGCTCAGTGACTAAGCATTTTTCGCCCAAGTTGATAAGCGCAGGAAAGGTCCGTAGGGAACTCGCAACAAGACCAACGGCGCTGTCACTATGGCGCTGTCACTGTCGCTTTCACGGTCACCTCGCACGTCATGCTAAGTGTCGGATTGCCCTTTTAGGTGCGAACGTATTTTCAGACTCGTCACTCAGCAAGCACCCTCCGTGGACTGCAGCGATCGGCTCTCCCGGGTCCTGTGAGAGAACGTAGGTTCACCGTACTTTTTAGAATGTTGTCTTCGGGGTGCGGTTATTCTCACGAAGCTTTTTATGCACCCTCCCTAAATTTGGAGTCTTTCTAACGGTAGATCGGCGGACTGTGCATTTATAATGAAGACTACCCACAAAACGTAAAGCAGCAACCTCGTTGTTGTTGTTGTTCTTTTAATGCTAATGCATTAACTCTTTTATGGAGCAAAGCCGGCGTTGTCTATAGACGTTGTTTCTAGCAGCGAAAAATGACACCTTTAGTCCGTTGCATCCTAAGAACGAAGGGCGAGGGTAAGACGGGCCGGGGAGGAGGAAGCAGACGGAACGCTAAAGAGAGAGGAAGCTTTCCCCCTCACTTCTCCAGCGTTCCGTCTGCTTCCTCCTCCCCGGCCCGTCTTACCCTCGCCCTTCGTTCTTAGGTTGCAACGGACTATAGATTCCTATTGACTGAGCGAAACGGCACCTAAACGTAAGGCCCAAGGTTAGGCCTAAGGTTACGTTTTGAGGTTTAACGTCTTCTACCGGTACCCGCAGCTACGGGCGATGATGATAAGGATAAGACACGTGATTTCAGCACGCGCCGCGCCGAGCTTCGCCCTTCCGGAGCCGCGCCGAGCCTGTCACTCCCGCCGCTGCCTCACCCAACGGTGCAGCAGTCAAAAGCGGCTTCATTTGTCCTTCTAAACATCCCACCAGGCATACAATTGAAACCGTTAGTGCTGCTCGAAAACTTTAACCATAACGCCAAGACAAACGACACGTTCATCCAGCGGCGTAGACTTTCCATTTCCCCGGGGGGGGGGGAGTGCTGCGCCTTACTTTCTGGTTAGAACGGGAGATTAAAGCTAACGAAAGCATGCTGGGGTTCCATTTCCCATGTATTTTTGTCAATAAAGGCAACGTGGGCGTTATTTTGTTTACATGCCGCTACTAGAAACTCGTTACATGGCACGTAAACAGCGTCTCGGTAAGGATCATGGCCCGTGCCCGGGGGGGGGGGGGCACGATTTCCTATGCCCCCCGTAGTCTACGTCTATGCGTTCATCGACATGCTACGCGATGACATTCGGCTCGAACTCGCAACGCCGCGAGACGCCATCACAACCGCACGGAGCACTTGCATATACCTCGCATTCCACAACAAGAGATCGGTGCTAAACGCAAAGTGCGTCTCAACGCACTACCCCCGACCTCTACTCGTCGGACGATGAAGACATCGTGGCCACCGAAGAAAACATCGTCACCTTGGATCTCCCCATAGATATTAGCGAACGCATTGCGTGAAAATGAATCCACTTAAATTCTCAGCAATGTCGTCCGAATGATTCCGGTCTACACCCAACATGCAAACTCTACAAAAATACCTCTCAGAAATTTAACTGCAAAAGCTCTAAAACATACTCCGCAGCAAAACTCGAAAACATTGCTCGCAACGTAAAACTCGAAGGAGCACTCAGCGGCGTTCAATTCGACATTAACGGTTTCGCTTGCACAACTCATAAGAAGTGCTTAGGTATCCTCGAATGTTTTGTTAGTGGGAGTAAAAAAAAGGTTTTCGCGATTAAAGCTTTGACGCCACATCTGTATTATATTGTCTTATATACTATCGGCCACGAGAAGGTAGAAATAATTAGGCATAATGAAGACCTTAAATGAAATCATTACATTTTTCATTTTTTCGTTCAAACTGAAATGTATTCCAACCCACTCCAGTACGCCAGCGGTGTTTGACCGGATTCATTCAAACAAAAATCTGAATCTTGAACGGTGTACATACGCAATATCGTTATCAGGATGAATTTCACTAACCAAGCGATGAATTTCACAAGACTGGTGTCGTACTTATCGTGCGTTCAAGTTTAACAGTATGTTACTGGATAATCATACTATGCATTTTTTTATGAAATATAATATACGAAGCAATATTTGTCAGGGTTTGCCGACTTTGATTTTCGTTTAGGTTCCTAAATAAGGTGAAATGCACGAACGTGGATATATGTGAAACTTCATAGAAACAAACACACTGGCATAAACCTCCCTGGAAGAAATTTGCTCACCAACTTTATCATAATTCGCGGCACTACTTATCGCTAGCTTTGTGGTACGCACGCTTCGTTTAACTACTTCTCTCCATAAAACGCGGCGGAATTAAATATTGTAAGTTGCATCTGCCTCACAAATGCAGCGTGTTTTGATAAGTTATATGGATTTTAGAAGGGTCTCCGAGTATTCTTATTGTCATATCAGAGCGAATAAAAAATCAACGAGTGTCAATGAATCATTATTAAATGTCTTAACAAACGATATCTTGCTTGAGAAATTCCTGCTTTTTTAACTCTCCTTTTGATATCGAAACTTTAAGAAATGCAAAAAAAAGTTTATCAGCTGAGATTTATCAATCCCCCCCCTCCCCCGTCCTATGCAAACCTCCGTATTTTTTTCTGAATACTACTATACAAAAATAGCGAGACACTCCCGTAGTTCCCTTCGTATGTAAAAAACTGTAAAAGTGTACAGCTTGAATTCCCATGGGGAATCGTTTATTGCAATTGATGACCTCCCTGCAACTGAAAAACTGAGACCTCTCAAGAATAAGTATCTTTCTACGTCTCTAAACTTAGGCACCTTTAGACTGTTTTTCTCTTCTTCTTTTCTCGTGCTGCTTTTGTAATTTTTAGGATTTGACATTAAGGAGAATAAAAAATAAGAGTCTTTAGTATGGACAGCGCCAAGTATGGTGCATTTTGCTTTTTCTGGGGTTTTTCTGATTCATCCATTCATTCATTCGCTTGTTTTTTTTGTTTGTTTTTTGTGCTGATGAACAGCAGATGCCTTGGTGATAATCACAAATAGTATGATTAAAAATTAATCAGAAAGAACATAAATGATCAAATGTTTTCACTTAAATATGTCAACATCCCCTGCATCAAAGATGTAATAGAAGTGTTGCAGGTGGGAAATCGGGCTAAATGAGCTGATTTTATTAACAATAAATGTAGGAGAAACTAAAAAAACTCACCCTGGAACGTGCAAATGAATAGACGACGCGAGGTTACGACAATGAAATAATCCATGAAGACATTTACCGTAAAACGTCGTAAGAGCGCCCACCCCAAAATGGAGAGATAAATGATGAAAAAAATGGGGTGGGCTATTATTGGGGTTGGCCCAACAAAAGTTAATGAAAATTTAATGATAAACACCGGGGCAACTGGCTACAAACCACATTAGGTGAGAACCGATACCGCAGATTGCGGACACAACAAATTCGCGTTTCACGATGCGATAAACACGAGGGAATCCGCCGCAAACTCATGTGTCACGGGAAACGTTGCTGCAGGTTGCCGACGCAGCAAAGTTGCGTGTCACAGTACGAAGGACCCGCCAAAGCCCTGCCGAGAACTCGCATCTCACGGTAACGGATACCGCAGATCGCAGACGCAGAAGACTGAAGTTTTATAGTGCAATAAAAACGTAGGAACTCGCTACAAACTTGCCTGCCATGGCAACCGATGACGCGCTCGCAGATTCCGGATAAAAAAGCGGGAATCCGCGACAAATTCGCATGTCACGGGAACAAATACCGCAGATCACGGACGCAGTGGAATCGCATTTCACGATGGAACAATATACACGCGGGAACAACTCGCGTGTTATAGGAATTAATAACGCGCACGCGGATCGCGGGCAAAAACGCGGGAATCCACTAAAAACACGCATGTAACGGGAAGGGATACTGCCGATCGCGGACGCCGCGGATTCGTATCTCACGATGCAATAAACACGCGGCCGGGAACAACTCGCGTGTTATGGGTGCCGATATCACGCGCGCAGATAGCGGACAAAAACTCAGAAACCCGTTATGAGCTCGCTTGTCAAGGCACATTCACACTGGCAACTAGCGATAGGAGCGCAAGTGACTAGCGACATGAGATAGGCGATTACCGACGTTCAGACTGCGGGCAATCGTCGAGTCGCTACCGACGAGTCACTCCTCGGAGGCTGCCGTCGATTTAGTGAACTCCGCCACAGCTCGTGTTCGCGTTTCGCTGCTTTTCCATTTCCGTGTCTCACTGCTACACACGCGTCGTTGTTGGCATTTGAAAAGACTCGTTGACCTGGGTCCTTCGGAACCGTACAAAGAAGCACAATCACTACAACGGCGCGCATTCCCTTGAGCTAGCGCGTCGCAGTACGTCCCTATCCACAGAAAAGTGGCACGGGTTTGCTACCAGGCAAAGTGCTTTTTCGGGCGCTTGTTCAGATCGGTGTACTGCGTTTATAAAGCAATGTTATTAGCACTGACAAGAGCCGCCGCACAGACCTCTGTGACTCTGTATCCACGGCCTCTTCCGCTAACCGAGGCGTTGAACAAACATGTTGGCTGCTTCTCCGAAAGAAGCTTGGCGTGCCGGATGTAAGCAAACGAGAGGCGCACTCACGCCACTTCCGAGGCGCCGCTGATTGGTCAGCCGCCGGGCGACTCGGCGACAAGCCACGAAAATTGGTGTGGAAGCTACTGTCCGAAACCGGTAGTTTTCGCGACTTGCAACTGTCGCCTTTGCGACAAAAGTTGTCGCGCGACAGCTGCGACTTGCCGGTGTGAAGGTGCCTTCAGACGTACCGGTACCGCAGGTCGCGCGGTTGATGCGATTCCCGTCGCACATCGTGTGACGTACAGAATAGGGGCTGGAGGGGGGGGGGGGTCAGAATTTGTATGTTACCGATATTTAGCCAGACAAAAAAGATGGGCGATCTCTCGGAGGAGGGCGTGCTTACGGAATTTTATGGTACGCAAGAATATTAAGACTCG
>JAZHYW010016983.1:0-10421 GCA_037355805.1 Ixodes ricinus | reverse complement strand
TCATGCTCAGCTGTCATCGTATGTTCTGGTGGAGGTGCTGCGCACTTTACCCATAGCCCTTCACTCTGTGTCGACCCTGGCGGCTCCTCAGCCGAGTTGCCCGATAACAAGACACGGGTGGCGGATTATCCCGCGTCTTAAACCCCCGGCGAGCCGGGAACCAAGTCCTATCCCGAGCCCGGCAGAAAAACCGCAAGACGAGCGAGTACCACAAGGACGAACCTCGGAAATTCACCACGAAGAACCTGAAATCCGAGCCAGTCGCTGCTATACCAGCAAGAACCACCGGAATTCGGTCTTTTGCCAGAAAAACCGAAGCTGACTAAGCCAACAATGACAAACCTGTAGCAGCAAACCGCGTCCGCTCCCACCATCGTTTGCATGCCCGTCGCACCTCGCACTCTGATGCCCTTTCACGCAAGGTGTATGAAGACGTCGAGAACTGGATTGAAATTTATGACCGTGTCGCCCGCCACAGTGGGTAGACGGACAACCAGCTCCTGCAGAACCTATACTTCTCATGGAAGAAACTGCCAGGCACTGGTTTGAGAACCACGAATCCTCCTTAACGTCGTGAAAAGTTTGCAAGATCGAGCTGAAGTGCACGTTCATCAGCCAACATTGACGAGAGAGAGCCGAATTCCTGATTCTGTCCAGGACACGGCCCCAACGAGAGCATCACCGCCTTTGTGGAGGATGTTTTGCGCCTGATCGAGCACCCACGCCAACCCTGATGCTGCAGAAGACAAGAAGCTAAGAATCCCATGTCCCTCATGTGAGGGACAACACCTTCGACAGCTTTGTCCGCAACCCCACGACAACAGTCAAAGGGTTCATATCACCGAGGCTTCCAACATTGAATGTACACTGCAGGCCCGAGCCTGTCAATATCAACAACTCCCCAGCGTCTCGATACTCGAGTCGTCCAGCTGCAACTTCGACGCCAGCCTCCCAGGCATCCGCGACATCATCCACAACGTTTTCCGGGAGGAGATCAGGAAGCTACTTCCTGCCATCAGTTGCCCGGCTTTTATTTTGATTGCCGAGATTGTTTCGGAACAAGTTGGACAGGCAATTCAACTGGAGACTTCTTCGAGCGAAGCGGCATCTGACGAACCGAGGGCGACTTATGCCACAAAGTCACGACGACCGCCACCGGCTGCCCGTTACTATTCGATGCCAATTCAACGATACACCCCAACGCCGAAGCATTCATATATGCCCGAGCTTGCTGCATTGATGCAGAAAACTACCAGAAAAATTTGCGGATTAGAAGCCAGCCCTGCAGCTTCAGTGCATCAGATGCCAGTGGCCGCACATGACGTATGATTACAAGACGGCATCAATCGGTCAAAGTTGCCACTTGACCAAACTGAACACCGACGTGCCAGGGGCGTCATCCGAGAACAAAGACCACAGGTATTACGACTGAACACCTGACACAAGACTTTTGCAGAAAGAACTCGTTATGGAATCATTTGCAAAGAACCAATAATTATGTAATCAAGTGGAAATAAACATATTTGATACACTAACCAAACAAACATATTTCCGCTCGCCTTTACGCCTTCACAGTCTATACATAAAGAATTGTGTTTACCGTGCGTGCTGGACCTTTTGAGGACACTCGCATCTCTGACCCCTCAATATTAATTAATGGGACATACCAGACTGGCAGACTGGTTGCATTGGGCTGCACTCGTTCCACGTCTCCTGAACATGTGGCACATCCGAAAACCAACTCCAGTGATGTGAAAATGTTATTTATTAATTTATTCCCTCCAGAGGCCTTTGTAGGCATTCCAGAGAGGATACTTAAAACTACACACATGATAACAATAAAGCACACTGCTGTAACTTGTTAATTGCAAAAACAAACACACCTCTGAGCATCTAGTTTAATAGTATGTGTTGATGCATTGCTTTATAGCAGGACACTTCCTATACGTATGACAAAATAGACCCTTTGCAAAACCCCATCAAGCAACACGACTGTCGCCATTTTTTTTTCGGCGTAAAGCACACGAATGGGCCCCAGTTCACGTCGAACGGTAATGCAGCATTCGAGTCCAATAGGCGCTCAGCCGAGTTCACAGTGATGGCGGACATAACACTCTTGTTGAACAAATGCCCAAAGTATGAAGGCCTTGGGCAATTAGAGTAGTCGCTACTGTAATTCGTTCCATCACAATTTGGGAAACGGCAAAGGCTACAGTCTCGGTGAGTCAATATGCACGTTGGAGAGAGGCACATGACAACATATCATTAGAGTGCTCGTCTGCACAGATTTGTCACACACCTTCACTCCGTCTCTGATTGGCTCGAGGGGGCTGTGGCGGTCGCCCTTTTCCAAGTTACGGTGACACGAAGTGTAGGCAGCCCACACTTTCGAAAAAAGTCTATTGAAGAGACCGAACGGAATGGTAGTCAACATTTTTCAACAAGACTGCTCTTCGGTCAAGGGATGAACACAAATATGAATAATCTTGTCCAGGTAATTAGAACAAGTAAATAATTGACCGACTAATACAATGCACTCTTGATGAAAAAAAGTATTGCTGCAATAAATCCTACGAAAGAAAAAAATGTGCAGTTAATCTATGCGTACACCAAAACGGTTGTTCTTATAGCAAGTCGAATAGCTTTGAAGCAGGTGCCTGCAACGATTTATTCATCCCCACACTCAATAAAACGTCATCCTCGCAGCTGAAAATAAGTGTGCACTTCGCACTCACAAAAAAAGGAAGAAAAGCGATTGAATGTAAAGTCGTCGATTAGCACAAAAGGTTTGAGATCGCAGGAGCTTCCACGCCAAAATTTTCTATGGTTATTCTGTGACGCAGGGCTGAAACAACTTCCCCTAGGCCCTAACGCGACGTATACCTTTCGCTTCGATTCTCAGACGTTCAAACGAAGATCGCAGGAGCTTCCTCGCTAGAAGTTGGCTGCGATTATGCAATTACCTAGGGCTGAAACGAATTCCCCTAAGCCCTACGTCCGACGCATACATTTCGCGTCGATTCTCAGACATTCCAACGTTCAAACAAAGCTAAGAGAATGCGAAAATTTCATGCTGAAAGCACTTGAAGTTCTATCGATCCTCGAACACATCCGGGAATCCGAGCACCGGTACGGCGATACGGCTGATGCTGTCTCACAGGCGTTAATATCCAGATGATCAAGAGCGATCTTGCGCAAAAAGGGTATAAAGTCTCATTCCTTCATGTTTTCACATTATACCTGCGTCAGCGAGCACGAAAAAGCCCGAAGTCGTCGGAAAGCAGCTGCACATCACGGCTACCGCGCACCGAACAAACTCGCCTCCGCCAGCTCTGGGCGCTGCCATCTTACGAATGACGTCACTGCTCTTGTCAGGTGACGTGACGAGGGGTCACTTTTGCGTACAACATGGCGGCAACCGGGGGGTGCCACTTCCGAACTTCCGGTTTATCGTTGGTAGTAAATGAACAAAATAAAGTATCTGTAGAACGCGCGTGCGAACTGCCATGTGTTTTAGATTTTTGCTTTCGAACAGTTAAAGCTGAAGACGCCAGTACGCGCAGCGCGTCTAACTATACGTTCCCGGAATTATTTTTGGTGCTTGGGTAATTCGGCAAATGGTCTATTTAATACGAAAGACGAGCGGATTTAAAAATTCATGTAATTTGTTTAACGCAATAACGTTAAGGAGTTTGTGTCGTAGAAAAGCCGGCCCCGGTGGCGTGACGGAAAAGCCGGCGTCGGTGGCGTGACAGGAAAATCCTGATTGGTCGGTTGGGTCATGACGTTACAGCTACATGACCTCGCGCGGGAATTTCAAACAAACCTCACGCATACGTGACGTCACGCGTGGAATGAAAGTGAATAAAAAACATCATATGTAATGCGAATTGAAAGTCGCCACATATTTCAAATGATTTCACTTTAAAAAGTAATTAAATTGTCTTGAAGAAACATTTGAAGTATTTTAGGCGGATTCAAACCCACGAGTCTTCGGTTGCGAGCCAAACACGCTTCTGAAAATTTTGCCTTTTTTGTTTGTGCTTGATACTTTGCACGGATTGTCATATTTGGTATGCAAATCCAACACATCATCCGTGAACTTTAGGATCTTATCTCACGCGCATGCATTGCGCATGGCTGTATTCGCAACAGCCTGTGGAATCTGCCACTTTTAAAATTTTGGTCGTGAATTTAAGACCACGAACCGGTTTTTGGCGCGGGCAAGCTCTTGCAAATAAATGCTCGAAAAACCAGATAGATCGTGCCTTGGCACACAATTGTGAAGAACATTGATGCGAGAGTCGTGTACTAAAGCATAATCTGAGCTAGGCCAACGCAAGCGAACAAGAAATTTGCTAATGGGCTAGAGATCGTCATTTGAGAGAGGCCTACGGTATAATTATTATTTCCAAACCCACATTTTGTAGCCAGAGACTTTTTTATTACAGGGACCAACGCATAGAACTACGCCAACACGCAACATGTGCAAACCAAGAAAACATTAATTGGCTATGACGTAAGATAGCCTTCAAGTTCACGGCCTGGAGTAGTTTTTTTTTTAACCTTATAACCTGTCATATACGCCATGTAAAACAATAGATATCCCAATATTCTGTGCAAAGCTTGGAGACTGTATCCTACTTGCATCCGAGGTACACACCATCCCCCGCCTCCCAACCGTCGTCCGCCCATTTTAATTATTTTGTTTTTTACCAACATTCGCGAATACCCGTGGGCATGCAGGCACTTCCAAAAGTGTCTCCATGCAAACTATGGAGCCTGGAACGCGTCATTGACTGGTGTGTTTGCCACGACCTCCATCAGTATTCTCAATTTCCACTTGATAACGTCATGAATATGTGCACGCTGCGCGGCTGGTCCCGACCCTGGCGGTGGCACAACCTCGAAGGTGGATGCAGGAGACGCCTGCCCTGCTGTAGGTCGCTCCGCAGCCTGGGCAGGGGACGGAAACCAGGGCAGACGGAAGACAGGACGCCGCGACGACAGCGATCCTAACGGCCGCTTTCCCCTTTTGCTAGTATTTCTCCGACCAACCGCCGGGATCGCGACATCTGACAGCATGACCCGCCGGCTCCTGTACGTGTCGCCATTTTTGTTGCCACTTCGGGACCACTTTGAGTGCATGGCGAGCGCCATGACGAGCGCCATGACGAGCGTTATGACGAGGCACTTTTGGCGCGGCTTGATTGGCTACATCGGATCATAACATCTGTTGCAGCCGAACTTAAAGTGAAACGCACCATAGTGCACTCGGTTCAAAAATCGTGCATCTTGCAGGCTTTGACCTGTTTACCCGTTTAAACAATTATATAAAAAAAATACTAGGGGTGTGCGAATATTGAAATTTTCGAATACGAATCGAATACGAATAAGACAAAAAACGGGCTTCGAATATCGAATCGAATATCGAATATGTGTCTAGTAATAAAAAATTGCAAAACAAGAGGTAAGAGCAGGTTTTATTGCCTTTTTAAAATAAATCAATGCAACTGCATTTTACTGGGCTGCAGCAGGCTAAAAATACTTCTAGTAATGTACTCATTACAAATTATCCTGTAGGAAAATTAACTGGCCAACGTGTTCACAAAGTAAGCGCTCCCTACGCGCCGTGACAACATTTCCGCCAGTAGAAAGATCCTTTCAATCGGGAAACCTGCGAAATTTGACTAAAGTTTGAAAAAGTTCGACTTATGGGCGGTGTTGCCCGGCTTCTACGCGAATATATCAAATTTTGGGAAACAAATAATTTAGAAAGTAGTTCATTTTATATTTATAAAATGGTTACCAATGTTTACGCCATATAAAAGCGAAAATATGCACATTTAACGCTTTCATTAGTTATTAATGTGAACCAGTGATGCCAATAAACCCAACAAATATTGCATTGCCGCCAGGCAAAAAGGCAATATTTGTTCTTAATTTTTGCGCATGCTCACAAAAATCGAACTTCAGTCGAACCTTTGTTGAACACCACGTTGTAAGTTCGAAAAAGTCGAACTTGGTCGACCTCGAACCTGTGCAGGTTCGCGACATCCCTACTTTTGACTGCGCGGGAGTGGCAGGAGTTGTTGTCGATGGCGATGCAATGTTCTGCTCGCACCTAGCTTTTTTATTTTATTTTTTAAACATTTATAGTAGATAACACACTGGAGATTTATTTTATATTTATATATCACTCTCGAGGTTTATTTATTGTATGAATTTATAGAACGCGCAATTACATCACATATTGCTATACAAGTGCCACACAACCGAGGGCTTGGTGAAATATAAACCGAAACTGATCCTGTCTTGCTGCCATCGGACAGATAGAAACGGAGCAGACCGATAACACACGCATCATACGCTTTTCTCAGTGAATAAACATACTCATAGGGCAGTGGTTCCCAGCCATGAATGTGTCGGGGACCCCTTTCGGACCGCTGGTAGTGATGGGGGACCCCTTCCAGGGGGGGGGGGGCGGTACGTAAGTAAGTTAACAGATCTGGAGCATGAAACAGGTGCCTTTTATTGCTACGTAGCAAAAAAACATAAAACAAAGGTGCCACATCACTTCATTTTGGTCAGGATATGTGACATGATAATCCCGCCGCGGGGCACCCGAGACACGTAGTTTCTGAAGGTGTGGGGAAGAGGGAAAGGAGGTGACCGAGATGATCTCGTGCGGATTGCTCTCGTAGTTCTGGAAGCAGGTTGCAAATTAGTCACGGCCGGACCAAACTACAAAAAACGTGCCAAATAAAAAAAAAATTTTGTTGAGGGTCTTGCGGACCCCAGAAGTGGCTTCGCGGACCCCCTAGGGTCCGCGGACCCCCATTTGGGAACCACTGTCATAGGGGAATGCGTGGCAGGCAGATAATTCGTTGCTTTCTCGAATATTCGCAGTTTGTGCGAATATTTGCCATTTTTCCCGAATATTCGGCTTTGGTCGAATATTCAGGTACCTCGAATATGCAATTTTCGAATCGAATACGTTTCGAATAAGGAAAATATTCGATTCGTATTCGAAATTTCGAATATTCGCACACCCCTAAAAATACCATTTAGTTTTTTTTTTATTTTGGTGAAGAAGGAAGATTAGCGTAGCTGTACTATAGTGGGAACGAAATAATGGCCAGCCGCAAGTTGGCAAGCCAGAGTAGAAAGGCTGGAAAGGTTGCCGCCATCTCTGAGCGATGGCGGCAACCAGACAACAGGCAAGCCGGTGGTCTGGTTGCCGTCGTGGCTAATAGATGGCGGTAGCTGTCCAGAGTTTTGTGTCGAGATATGTTTGCCCACGGACACGATACTGGGGAAACTATGTAAAAGCGAGTGGTATCAAACCTCACTATAATGACTCATTCTCAGTGACAAAAAGGCACTATGGATGACCGTTGGAGTGCGGCTGCGTACATCCTTCCTGATTGACCAAGCTGATGAAAGGAAGATACATAATTGATGTTTTGAGTTATGTAATGTTACGTGTTCGCGTTGATCAACCTCTGTCGAGTCGTTTCTCAGCGACAGCTTTGGATGTCGCGCACATGTTCGTCGGAAATCGCCGAACCAAAAAAGGCGCGCATCGAGAGGAGAGCAGGAACGCGATGTTTTCCTAGCCGTTTCGAGCCTTGGGCATTGAAGACGGCTTTGTTTTCGAAACGAATTGATCTGCTATTGTGGCGGCGGGGAAGAAAGCCCGATCGTTATTCTCTTTGTGTGGCCGTGTTCGCGTTGCGGCCGGCATCGACGAACGTTTAGGGACAGCATGAATAAATTACGTCAACAGCTGAGTTCTGGGTAGAAGAACAATGGCAACGAACAGCGTGCTTTGTGAAACATAATTTGTTGCAACTCCGCAGGCTGACAACGAGCCGACCATTTCCGTATCACGCAAACATGCTAATGAAAAAAAGCATCCCACGGCTGGACTTTATTATTATTATTTTTTGTACGTTTAGTAACATGCTCGGAGTCATGTTGTAAATTAGTTTCAAAAAATAAAAAAAGAATTATTTAAAAGGGACACACAATTCGTCTCAAGTTCACCGACTACGTATATTTGGTATAATATGCCTTATACCTTATTCTTTTCACTGTCCACTACAACCTAAGCAACGAAACATTCTAGGCATCATATGCCACAATTGTACATTTTACTCGGGGAAAGTACTCACAAACTACATCGATCCGACCCCCCCCCCTGCCGCCCTCTTCCCCACCGGCTTGAAGTAAGGAACGATCTAGGTAACACTTTGACCTTATGAAACCGTCACCGCTCCCTCCAATTTCATCGCACACGAACAAAACGTCGAGAATTAAAACATTCAGCTTATCTCACCGAAGAAAAAAAGAAACACTTTAAGTGGCGAGCTTCATTGCTCTTCCTAAACACATACATACCCTTAAACTTCAGCAAACCATTCACATTTGAACCTCCCTGACACTCATAGCTAAACGAAAATGCTTCAAGCTCTTATATGTTATGTGAACCGAAGATCCCAAATTTTTATTTTAAAGACAAATCATATTTAAAATAAAGAAGAAAATATTGCAATGCCAAACCTTGTACGAAATAACGAAAAATTCCCATAAACCTAGGTTATGCGTCACAGTAATAAGAACCGCTGGTCAGATTAGGATTTTGAAAGTCTCTTGGAATTTATTATTGTCAAGTTACGAAGATGTCTGACTATACAGTTCGCTAAAGATTTTTATTCGAACTGTGTCCCTTATAACTTTATCGATATATTTAGGGTTATACACTTTGGTCTAAACCAGGGGTCTCTCAAACACGTGGCCAGTCGCCCGCATGTGGCCCGCGACTCACTGGAACGCAGCCCTCAGGCATCTTGCGGCTTGGAGCCGCAAGCATGTGGCGGCTGTGAGCTGCGAGCCCTCGTTCCCATGTTTTGAGCGCCAGATACGCCATAAGTAATAGTTTCATGTCGTCGATTCATTTCCACTCAAAATGAGCTCTGCTAATATGACGTGTTGACATATTTTATGATATTATGTTTTCTTTTAGACTGAGTATTGCTTCGTCTAACCATTCCTTCTCAGCCCTTTCACATGTAAATCCTCCGGAACGATAGTACCACCGTACTATAGGCTACACGCTCGAACTTTGCACAAAGAGGCACCTCGGCTGCATGAACTCTCCTCAGCAGGAGCAACTGCCAAATATAAAGCTATTTGCTCGGGCATCTGGCCGACAAAAAATACCTTTAAAGTACAGTTTTTTCTTTTATAATGCCGCTTGAAAATTGTAAGGAGAGTAGAAACTGCCGTATAAGGAGCTATTTGTTTCCATGACTGGTGAGCCTAGTGAATTGTGCGATAGGGCAACGAGTGCGATTTCTCTTGTTCTATTGAAAACTGCTGGCACGTTGGCGTTTTAAATATTTTCATATACGTTGTGGGTCCAAGGTAGACGTATCTGTAAATAAAAAAAAAAAGATGTCACTGGAAAAGTGGCGAGCTTGCAAAAAATAGAGAGCACGAGGTCCCATCTCTACGAAAGCCCGGAGGTATCGCTGGGAGGGTCGGCTGCTTTCCAACGTAAAACAAAACGGCTGTTGGCTTTCTTTTATTTTTTGTTTTGTTTGTTTAATATTCTAAAGTATTGTGTGGGGTAAATTCCGGCTCGGCGTGAGGTATGAGTACAAGGTGCTGTTGACCCTTGTGGCATAAAATATTTGAGAGTTAAATTTATTTGATGTGTATGTGTTTGTTTTATATTTACTCGTGCAAAAAGCTCGAATTCTATTCCTATTTATCGGGAGTATTCACTGGCGGCCATAGCTGTGTGCGCGAGTGCTGAGCGCGTGCTGACGGCGAGCTTCCACAGTTCTTTTGCGACGTGCATACTGTACACCATCGGGATTAGGTGTCTTAGGAGCCTATTAATGTGAGCTCGTTCTGAGCACGTGCTCTGAACAACACCCACAAATATGGTGTCTAATGAATAGCCCCTATAGGTTATCTGATAATTCGTTCTGCAGTGTGTTCTTCTAAATTTTCGCTTCATGTGTACTAATTCTAATTTTTATTGTGTTCATTTTGTTTTATCAAGCTGACTAACTTGTTCCGAATGCTTTTGTTTCTTTTTTGTTCCGGAGCGCACGAAAGCTTCTCCCGGAACGAGCTCTTGGCATTGACAGTGCTATACTCCATTTTAAGCTGAGACTAGAGGCTCAGCCATCGATCGCGAGCTTTCTGCCCTCGCTAACACAAGTGCGAAGGCGCAGGCACGCGCCATTAAAGCACTGCGGATGCCAGCGAGCTCGCGCGGATGGCGTATCTTCTTGTCTCAGCTTAAGGCTGCGGTCCCACGGCAGCCATCTTGAACAAGGCGTTAGTTCAACCAATAGATGGCGACATCGCACCCGTGGGGTGGCCGAAATATTGGTTCACGGTGG
>JAZHYW010016982.1:0-23167 GCA_037355805.1 Ixodes ricinus | reverse complement strand
CTTTTTCCCGAACACACAAGAGAGAGGAGGACATGGACCAATAATCACACCGGTACGGTTCTAACTCAAACAAAAGGGGGAGGGGGAAGATCTCTTTACCCACCTCGGTGAGGTCCTGATAACATCACAAAAGAAAGGTCTGCAGGGTGGTGATCCATTAGGGGAAAGATCGAACATAAACAAAGCCGAACAACCCCGGATATTCGTCACACCCGAAACAAAGGGACAGGGGTGAAACTTAAATCCGAACAAACAACATCCTACACAGATATAAGGTGATCTCCAAACGATCAAAATTGTAGAAATCTTTTCAACTCCGTGTCCAAATTAAAAGACGGCCTATTTACTGTATTTCCGTGGCTAATAATAGTGAGGGACTCTTTTACCAAGCGTTTATGATCCTCTCTCTCGGTCAACACAACCGATGTGGAATTCCATAGAGGTACACAATTATTACATTCTAACACATGTTTTGACATTTCAGAATACTGATCTTTGTTTCTAATACAACGTTTGTGTTCAGTTAAACGATCATTCAAACATCGCTTCGTTTGTCCAATGTAACATAACCCACAGGCAAAAGGAATCTTGTAAACTACGCCCGACACACAATCAACATCTTTTTCTCTGTGTTTTTTGTTACATCCAGTTCTGGCTGAGTTGAACGGGGTCAACCGATTTAGTTTGAAGTCATTCCTGAACACAGTGGTAATGCCATAGCGGTTGCCGGCTGATTTTAGATTATGAGAAATACGATGGAAGAAAGGGAGAACAACACGCCTGGCAGATTCACGAACCATTGAACATTTCTTTCTCATATTAACCCGGTACAACAACTGTCTGAACACATAATCCTCGGGAAAACCCGCTACGCTGAGACGGTTAAAAAGGCGTTGGAGTGCAGAACCAATGGAGTGCGAACAAGATTTCCTAAGTGCACTATCTACTAAATTCCTGACTATGCCAGCCTTGATATTCTTCGAGTGACAACTTTTGAAGGGCAGGAGCGGTTTGACTTCCGTTTTTCCATACTGCCAACATAAACTGGAGGGTGTTTTAAGCTGTATATCTAAAAACTGCAGACAATCACGTACAGGTCTTTCTACTGAGAATTTCAACTCTGGCGCACTCTCATAGACGAAGTTTTCTACCAACGTTGACAGTGAAGAATCGGTAGTGCAAACCAGGATATCGTCTACATAGCGCCGCAAGAGGATGACACCTGGAGAACGGCTTTGAATGAAATCAACTAGACGCATATCCAAAAAGCTAAGGTAAATCTCCGAGAGGACTGGGGCCACGGCGGAACCGATACATATTCCTTGTTTTTGAATAAAATCTTGACCATCAAACTTTACGACCGTTGCCTGGAGGTACAATTCTAAAATTTTTAGGCAATCCGGTACGGAAATTCCAGACTGCGATTGAAACCTTACGAGGTTGTCTTCCAAAAAATTACTAACTCGGTTGAGAAGAGTTTTGGGATCTAGCGAGTAATAAAGATCCTTTATATCCATCGAAAAGACCGAACAAGGTCTCCCATGAAAGGGCTGCAGCTCCGTAATTAAATCATCTGAAGAACGTAGTGACAATGGACTCCTAACTTCCAAGGCCGACAAAGCATTCTGAAGGAAAGAAGAGACCAATTTTTGCCAGGTGCCATTTTCGTTGACTACTACCCGGAGGGGAAGGTCTACCTTGTGGTCTTTTAGAAAAAACTTAATCCCAAACTTGTCACTGGAAGTGCTGTTCAATTTGGATACCTGCGACGGAAATTCGCAGTCCTTCAACACGCCGACTATTTCCCTTTTTATCTTTTTTAGGTTTCCGTCGAATCGCTTAAACACACCCATGACGGCTATGTCAGACTTCTTTTGAAACTCAATCATCGGCAACACAGCGAATTTTCCTGATTTGTCAGTTTCGAGAAGCATAATGTTTTTTTCCGTTAATTCCCTTTTTACCGACGCAATCTTTCTAAAATCTCTCTGGTCAATCCTAAACGAGGAATCCACTATGGAAGACATTCTTTTCAACGTTGATGAAAACAAAGTTGTTTTCCCCATGGGGTCTGGTACCGAATTTGATAAGTTATGAATAGCGGAGACAATATCAATCCTAGAAGGTTTTACATTCTCACAGAATTTTGGTCCATTAGCCAAACACACTTCGGTAGGCTTTGACAAGGCGACAGCAAAAGGGTTGACTATTAGATTGGTTACTTCTGGCACAACAGAATATAAAAAGGACTTTGGTTTATATTTAAAACGAATGCTTTCCCGTAAAACACGAAATTTGTCACTGTAGTCTCTCTTTTTTAACAGCTGCCACTGGGTGAAGAAGGGTGAACAGTAGAATTTCTCACCAAGCAGCGCAGTCCACAAATCGTCGGAGAGATGATTCACTGTCCGAAGTTGTTCCTTGATGCAGTTCCGGTAATCATTCAGCACCTTCCTCTTGTGATGCCACCCAACTTGCATCGACGCCAGGAGTCCGAAGCGATCACGGTCGATGTACTTGATCCTGAGGCACATACCGATGTATGCAATCTCTGCCTCCAGTTGAGACATCCGGTGGCCCAACTTGCACAACACCCACAACGAGTGAGAGTGCACTTGTGAAACGGGAAAAGAATGGACAGAAGAAAACGTAAAGGGGACGAGGCTTGCATCTTGAAGTATTAACGAACAAAAAGTAAGGGCGCAAACAAGCTGGTGATGGTTTAACATTTTGGACAAAACCCCGAGACTGGGGAGAAAAAGGACAACACAACACAAAGTCTCAAACACAGCTGAAATTTATTATACATAATATTGTGGTTTTATAGGGTACAGGTGCCCTTGAAAACCAGAAGGAATGAAAAAGGGGAGAGGGTGAACTTCTTTTTCCGGAACACACAAAGAGAGGGAGGACATGGACCAATAATCACACCGGTACGGTTCTAACTCAAACAAAAGGGGAGGGGGAAGATCTCTTTACCCACCTCGGTGAGGTCCTGATAACATCACAAAAGAAAGGTCTGCAGGGTGGTGATCCATTAGGGGAAAGATCGAACATAAACAAAGCCGAACAACCCCGGATATTCGTCACATCCGAAACAAAGGGACAGGGTGAAACTTAAATCCGAACAAACAACATCCTACACAGATATAAGGTGATCTCCAAACGATCAAAATTCAGGGTTACCAGATTGGGCTATTAATAGCCAAATTGGGCTACCTAGTGATGGATTTGGCGTCGAAATTTGGCGGTTGGCTATGTGGCTACGTGCGGCTATTTTTGGGCTATGTCCAATTTTTGCGCGATTTCCGTGAAATTGTCCCTTTTCCTCTCTATACTGGCCCGTGAGGCAGGACCCCGGGGGAGGAGGGGGGAGGGAGTGTTGGAAGGTTGCGCACAGGGTTGCGTGGAGACGAAACACGGGGAGGCTTTGTTGTACGCTCTTGAGGTCATAAAACCTCGAGGTCGCACAAATTTGTGGGGAATGGTAATTCACGGTGGATACCATAGCACCTCCCACGAGGCGTCGTCACCGCTTACGGCTTCGACTTGCAAGACTCTAGTCCTCGAGAAATGCCGCAAGTTTTTAATAGCATGCATCGAAAGCGCCAAACATGCAAGCTTTTGAGCGATTTGCAGCTACTGAAGCCGAGCAGCAATTACCAGTTTGATTTCAGTGTTTTTCGGAAAGCATTTTCACCTTTTATACAGATGTCATCTGCCTCAAACATGGAGTCAAAGTACAGGTCCCTCCAGACGAATGTAAAGAGTTGTTATGATGAGTGCGTAATGACATTTTGAATGAACGTTGAAGCTGCGAACAAAAAGTGCAGGAGAGAGAATGTTTCGGCTTTTGTCGCAAGTCGTCATTTCTCTCCTGACCCTTCCAATGTCAAATGTCGCTGTGTAGCGTGTCGTCAGTCAGGTGTCTCTGAAAAGCAGACCTCCGTAGCAGGATGTCTCAAGAAACCCTAAACAAAATCCTTCATCTCAAGTTTTTTTTTTTTTTTTGGGGGGGGGGGGCATAGGGGAAGGAGTGTTGCAAAGATTTTAGGCCTTGCTAGGAATATTTCGCTCGGTTGAACTCTAGGTACTGCACGGAGCTAGCACAAGTGGGACAAGTGCTTCCTAATAATATTGTCCATAGCATGAGACCGTCCAAATGTGTCCAGCCGAGGTTTTTGTTTTATTACTTGAACTAAAACTGTTCCTGGATATTGTAATACTTTGATTTTGCATGCGACCTCTCACTCTAAACATATGCAGAAGCAGAGCTTTCGCCTTCAGGTTGTAAACACAATATTGAAATTTTGGCGCTTTTGGCTACTTTTGGGCTATGCAAATATTTTGCTTTTGGCTACTTTTGGGCTACACTGACTAGCCATTTGCTAGGATCTATCTGGCAACCCTGTCAAAATTGTAGAAATCTTTTCAACTCCTTGTCCAAATGAAAAGACGGCCTATTTACTGTATTTCCGTGGCTAATAATAGTGAGGGACTCTTTTACCAAGCGTTTATGATCCTCTCTCTCGGTCAACACAACCGATGTTGAATTCCATAGAGGTACACAATCATTACATTCTAACACATGCTTTGACATTTCAGGATACTGATCTTTGTTTTTAATATAACGTTTGTGTTCAGTTAAACGATCATTCAAACATCGCTTCGTTTGTCCAATGTAACATAACCCACAGGCAAAAGGAATCTTGTAAACTACGCCCGACACACAATCAACATCTTTTTCTCTGTGTTTTTTGTTACATCCAGTTCTGGCTGAGTTGAACGGGGTCAACCGATTTAGTTTGAAGTCATTCCTGAACATAGTGGTAATGCCATAGCGGTTGCCGGCTGATTTTAGATTATGAGAAATACGATGGAAGAAAGGGAGAACAACACGCCTGGCAGATTCACGAACCATTGAACATTCTGTTGTGTTGTCCTTTTTCTCCCCTGTCTCGGGGTTTTGTGCAAAATGCGTTCAAAGGTTTGTGTTGTAAAATAAAGGGAGAGCCGAATATAATGCACTGTGATTTGAGTCACATGGCGATATGTGCTATTTTCCGCTGGCACGATATTCCGCAGTGAGAAAAATGTGTTTTATTAACCATTTTATATTTTTCTGTTCTGCGGTATGCATGACCGCTATCGCAGCACGTTTAATGTCAAAAACGCGATGAGTTGACAACTCGTTCCAAACATTGGCTTTCGTTCCGTATTTCAAAAATCAATTCGCATACTGCTGTTTTCTTTTATTTTTTTACATCAGATGCGTAGAATAATTTACGTCACAACCGTTATTTTATCACGTTGCTAGAGTAAATTTTGCTTAGTCCACCTTGCGCTGTAAAATATTTTTCTTTTATGCATTACATATGTCAAGAAGTTTTACTTCCGTGACTGCTCTGAGAATGTCAGAGCGCTCTGAACCCAGCAGTTGGTGATCTGCTGAAAACAATCCCGAGTAGCTGTGGCGGTGAGGAGGGGGCGCTCTGCTGAATCAAGGTCAGAGGAGAGAGGCGACCACCCGAATTCAGCAATAATCTCACAACATTAGAGGACGCTTCGCTTGCTCTAAAATACACTAAAGTTATGTGATAATAAGTGAAGCTGTTAAGGCCCTGCCGCACTGTGGCAGAACGACGGCAACAACAACACAACACGTTGTCCAACAGTCGGGCAGCTTGTTGCTCGCTCCCCGTGTTGTCCGACAAACCTGTCACGTCGAGGCAACAACAAGACAACATGGACGACAACTAAAATGTTGACTTGGTATGACAGCTTGCGGTAACAGAAACAGGAGCAACTTGTGTTGGGAAACTTGTGTTGCCCTGATCGCTGGCTGAGCGAATTTAGGGCCGGCAACACAACACAGCTTCGATAGTAGAGCTAGTTCGCTATCAATAACGTCTTACTGAAATAAAGGCTTGGAAAACGTTAATTAACAATAATATATGGCTGGCATGCAAATAAAATAGTTTGGTTAATATTTTTACTGCGTACTTGCGGAAAGCAATTTTTCTAAATGGTCACAGCTACGGTCGTGAACGTTCACACTGCTGTTGAAATTAGAACTGCTGAGAGACCAGCTCACATAACTGCTAGTAAAATAAAATGGCATGTCAACTCACCCGCTGATATAGTATAATAAAAATAATCCCGAAAAGCAGAAATAAAAAAATCGAAGCATTAAAACGATTACTCTGATGAAGACTGTTGATGTTTGGAACTTGGAAACAGCCATTACAGACACCTGATTTGTTTTCAAAATACCCAGGACGTTTTGGAGAATGAAGGGATCACAAATCAGGCGGTAGGCAACTAGACATCGTTGAAAAATATTTATTCCACCGATTGTTATCAAGGCCGATCGTGTCGGTGTCGCAGTTTTTAAGCACGTTCAGCTCAATACCACGCTACAAAACACGCGTAGGGGTACTGCCGGTGCTAACTCAAATTTACAGTAGAAATAGGAATCGCAGAAAAGAAAGAACCGAACAGAAACACTTCATACTGGTATATCCCGAACATATATCACCGATGTCGCTTTCCTCGGTTAGGACTATCTACTTTGTCAGCGAATGAAGAACATTTTGATTACGTAAACAGTGGAATATACTCCCCTGTCAAGTGTTCTATTACAGCCACTGGTTGAAGTCGTAAAGTGATAATTTCCGGCCCTTCGAACGCACTAGCATTTTGTAGAGTCCCATTTCCAGCGATTCCGCGCCGCACGCGAAGAAGGTAAGTAATCAAGATGGCAGAGTGCTCCGCGCGTTGCTCCCTCCGTCAGCGCGGTGTAACAGGGCTGTCAGACAACAAATCGACCAACACAGCTTCCGGGCGGAAGCAACATGTTGCCCGACCATTGTTGTGGCCGCGATGTGACAGAGTCGCCGGCAACACGATTTCCTCGTGTTGCCGGATAGAGTTGTCCAGCTGTTGCCTCAGTGTGAGAGGCCTTCAAAGCCAACAAGCATCTTCGTTTGTTGCTGCACAAAGGTATTACAACGCTTCCAACATCTCTTAGAGAACCGGATGTGTTTTGAGAGCGCAGCTCTTAGGCGCCCGTTTCCGGCCTGAGGCGGCGTCGCCGTCACCGCCGCCAGGTCGACGCGACCCCCAGGTCAAGTGACCCTCCATGTCACGTGGTCACCTCCAGGTCACGTCACCCCTGAGGTCACGTGACCCCCGAGGTCACGTGGACCCCCATGTCACGTGACTCCCTTACGTCACGTGACCCTCCCCGAGGTCACGTGACCCCCCCCCAAAGGTCACGTGACCTCTCCCCCGAGGTCACTTGACCCACCCCCCAATACCCTTCCCTCCTCCTCCCCAAGAGCTGCGCTCTAATTCGGCATTACAGAGAGTTGTAAACGGCTTTCACTTCTTAGCTTCTTTTCATCATATTGGACCAATTTTAAAAGCTACCCTTTCTGCAGCCCAAATTTTAGGGCTGGACCACTTTATTTGTGAATTCTAGCCATGCTATCTGCATCTCATTCACCCTCTTTGTGTAGCAGTTTTTTGCGAGCACTTCAAAAACAGGAACGGTCTTTCTTCGTTCTCTTCTTTTTGCCCCAACAAGACACATCGTTTCTCAAACACAAATGTTTCATAAAAAAAAAAGTAGCTGACGTAGTTGGCGATTCCGGGCTTGAGGAGGGAGTGAAACTGGTGAGTGGGGCTTAGCTATCTGACCTTCGCTGCCTGCGGCCTCAGCATACGGCTATCTTGAAAGTAAAGTGCAGTACTGCCGACCCGTGCTCTGCACTTTGAACGGCATCAGGAAAGCTACGCGTACGCAAACGTGCGTTGATATTGCCTTCTTTTAACCGACTTTTTAATTAATTATTTTGGGAGTGTATACCTGGTGTTTTCATTTCCTTATAACGATATTTATATCAAAATATTGTTTTATCTCGTTCACCAACGTCTGAACAAAGTCTCGCCATGTTCACAGCAAAGGAAGAAGAATATAAATCGAAACCTTATATAATTTATAATTGTCACGTGTACCTTGTGGTGAGGTTGCCTTGCTGCATGCCCATCCGCGAGGAACAACACGAAGCCGGGGTTTCCAAAACGAGAAACTACATTTATTAAAGTGACATGAAAAGGTTGTTAGTAATAAAGTATAATAATGCCGGGCATTAGACCTACACAGTCTCTGTTGCGTCCGTCCGCCTCCCCCTTCCGTGGGCGTGTCCCCCTCTTTTATACACTTGCGCGCCTGTCCTTCGTGCGCTGTTTGCGCGCCCCGGACCTTCTTTACTCTGAGTGGTCAGCAGCGGCCTCTGGTGGTGGTGGCCGACCCTCGTTCCCACAACCTATACGCTGACTTACTAACTCTGTATTCTACCGTTTGGAAAAATTCGCCGGTATAGTTAGAGGTACATAAATTAATTCTTATTCCAGGTTTGGCCAGTTGTACCGAAATTGCAAAACTTCATCAATTTAGCGATTTTGAGAATATTAAACACCGGTGCAACGACGAAGCTCTGTTCTTCCTTCAGGGTAAAGAGAACTTCTATTGATTCGCTGGAGAAGTAGGATGCACTGTATCAAGCATTCGTAGGAACAATATTAAAGTACTCCTACCTAGTGCCTCAGTTGACAGGGTATTCAGCGTTGAAGTCGACATCTTCACGAAGAAATGAGGCAAGATGTCTCGCGAGAATTTCGGAGAGCCAGCTGTTGCTAAAAATACCCTAATGTCAATCATTGGGACTGGTGGCAACAATAAACGCCCGAATGACCCTCTTCCCCTTGTTTTTTACTTGAGGACAGTAATGCTGGAAGAGACACCACAAAAGTAACGGATTTCGTTTTGGGGTAACGGTCACTTACTTTTGTAAAAAGTAATTGTAATTGAAATTAATTACAATTTTAGCCTTGTGTTATTGTAAATGTCATTCATTTCTTTATTGGTAGCGTGTACAAGTCTGCTCTGAGGAAACAAGGCGCTCAAACATTTTTGGATGGATATTCAAATAAGCTATGAGAGGTGATATTTCAAAGGTTACGCCTTTACTTTAACGAAGCATGAGCACGAGCCCCTAAAGCAAAGATCGCGAGCATCACTGCGGTGCACACACCGTCGCCAAGAGCAGCGATATTATCGTGGAATGCTTTGGAGAAAATGTCAGTATTACGTTGTCATTTTTCGCCATTTATTTATTAAGGCTAACGCTTCTGCTTGAGCGAACTTCCTTGAAAAGACAAGTTAAGCCCTTTAAGGGCTGCGCTTTTAGGGTGGTCATCTTAAATCACCTTGAATGTTGCAAAGGAACTGTAGGAGCTCGTTGTCAGCACGCGCTCATAAGTTGCGCACACAGCTATGGTCACCGTTGAGTGCTCCCTATTCGCCTCGAGGTTCGATCGACACGGCTGATGTGGTGAAAAGCCGAACTACCCTTTGTTTTCACTTACTTGGAGCAAACCGAATGCTACGGACGAGAGGCCGAAGCCACGGGAGGCACCAATGGAGCACTCGCGCACTAGAATCAACTGCTAAAAGCTTGGGCTCTGTACCCTTGCCCGTAATCTGAGCCGTTAGTGTGGATGCTTGGTCTACATCTGTATTGTGGAATGATGGCATCACCACGTGCCTCATAGAGAACCATGGATAAACAAAAGCACGGTTGCACACTCTTCAGTCTGGGTCTCGAGGCCAATAGGGGGTATTCACTGGAAGCCATAGCTGTCTGTGCAACTGATCAGCGCGTTGTGACATAGAGCTTTCACAGTTCTCTTGCAACGTGCATTCCGCAGCATCAAGATTGCCGGTCTTAGCAGCCTATTAATGTGAGCCCGCACTGAGCATGCGCTTTGAACATCGCCCTCAAATGTGGCGTCCAGTAAATACCATCTATAGTGTTCCTTTTGTGCGCTATAAAAAGGGCAAGGAGAGTTAGGAGAACAGTTATTAAACGCCAATAGATGTTTGCATGCTGACGCGCCTAGAAAGCTAGTCTGGCCACCGTGGATAGGGAACGCTTTGTTTGGGCGCCCGTCTGGAAACCGTTGGTACGCCTCAGCAATGCTTGACAATCAGACAATCTACCCACATGAACAGCAAGGTGACGGCGCCTAAAGGATGTACTTGCAAACGTCTATAAACAAGACGAAATGCATTTCTCTTTATTCAGCTTTTTTACACACTTGCTTTTATTTTTACAACAGGAATCAAGATACTCGCGTTAGGTAGAGTTGGGCCTAACCGCGACTAGTGGCCGCAAAGTACGGGGCGCTTTTAAAGGGGTAATGATACAATTTTTCTACTTCTTCCTCCTTAGCATTAATTCTCAACTGAAGGCAAATTGAGAAATCACGTCGTCGTGACATGCGTGAGCACAGGTGTGATGACTCCAAGCTTCCACCGTTTTTTTTTTGAGCACACCATTGAACTTGTCATTCGCAAGTGACGACAAGTTCCATCAGGGCACTCATTGGCCACGAACGCGGGTCCAAATATTCATCGACGGATTGACTGTTGAGGAGCGCAAATGTTAGAGTGGCGCAGTTCTTGTGTTCAGAGTGAGCTGTTGTCGGCTGACGTCATTTTGGCAGCGCTGATGTGCTTTGGGTACCGCGGATGTATCATAGTGAAAAGGCGGAGAGCTTTCAAGCAAATGAGGTACGAAATAGTCCGCGATATTTGCAAATGTTACTACCGAAAAGCTTGCTTTTGACTTTCTACCTACCCTCTTTCTTTTGGCTCACTCAACGATATGCGATTAGCAAAGTCCTAATTTAAAATAATTTATCCCAGCCCAAAACTGGTTTCATGGCCTCTTTAGGGCTGCCCGTAGTAACTTGGGCATTACAGTCGTGCTGAAAGCCAGGCTGATTTCAATTTTTATCTCATTTCAGTGGCAAGCACGATACCGGTGCTCCCCACTCGGGGCAGTTTTTCATGACATATGAGAAGCAATAAAGAGGGAACGCGCAGAGATATGATCGGTGCCAAGGTGCATGTGCTCAAGTACGCTCATATTTTTGACAGCATTGCCAAGAGAAGCTGTTCCGCATCGCACTTACCGGAGCCTTTGAAGCATGCTCCTAAAATGACCCTGCAAAGCGTTTCTGGCCATGTTTTAATTTACATCGCGTTCGCTCAAACTAGTGAGTGGAACTCTATACTCCGTTTCATAGTTAGTATGTAAAGCTATCAAAGCTACTGACTCCAGCGCGATAGCTTCATCTATTGTTTCATTTGCGCGAGAAGGCGTGCAGACGCGTCAAGGAGGTCAAGACCTATGCTCGCGCAAGCGCCGTTCGCGATCAAAAGCGTCACTGTGGTCGGCCTTCCACGATTAGCCGAACGCTGACTATGACGTCAGAAAAGTATTTATCATCGACGGAAACAAGAGGAATGAAAGAACTTTAATTTTGACGGTGTTGGCAGTGTTCCTTTGAGAGCGCAATGATTTCAAGCTTCCACCATGCTATTTACAAACACCATCGAACTTGTTGTTCGCAAGGTAATGACGTCACAAGGGGGAACCATAGGAGGGCGCCGCCAAAACATCTCGCCGCTAATAGCCCCAACCATAATCCCGGTGGCAGCTGTGCTAACGCTCCTGTTTGCGTTGCAAATGTCGCGTCTTTGCGCGTGTTACGTATTTCGTTCTTATTGCAAATAAATTGCCAATTCATCATTACTCTTTTAGTGCAAAATATGATACGCGTGCTTTGAAACTGAACGCACAATAAGAAAACAAAAAGTGCAAGTTTTGATATTTTCAAAGACATACCTCTATGCATTCCAAGTTTCTAGACTTGTAATGCATCCAAGACGCGTTCTTATTTTTTTTTATTAAAAGATGAAGGACTCGTTTAGTTCCCTGTATACGTGTTTTTCTGAATTAGCACGCTCACATTTTTTAATATTTATTCAAAAAGAGCCTTTTTTATGCAATATTGAAGTCTCGTAAGTGTCACATCATAACGCAGCAACGACATTTAAGGGCGTGCTCCTGATAAATATAGGAACTCCACATACAAAATATTAGGAGTGCAACGCCACCCCTTTGTTTGTAAACACAACGTGATTGTGATAAAATTTTAAAGAAATTCCTTAACGCGTTCTCGGTTTTCTCAGACAGCGTTCTGGCATCTGATCTAATTTTATTTAATTGTATGCTAGAGGAACTGAGCTGGTCCACCTGAAGCGTGATTTTTTTTTTGTATTCATATTCAGATTTGTTTAAAATAATTTTAAATCATGGGACTATTTTGAAGCTCGACTTTGTACGCAAGAAACCGGTTTCAAAGAAGAGGGCAGCTATTTAAATAACAATTATTTAGTTAGAGCTTTTATCGTTCTAATTAAAATCACTGCCTATGATTGTAATTATTTTAAAGCATACTAATTGTCCTAAATAATAAAAATAACCTATGTTGTAGCAGACGACGCGCACTTGCGCCATCTTTTGAAAGGTGGCTGAAATTCGAGGTTGAGAAGTTCAGGCAAAGTGGCGCTGATTCTGTCCCTTACGCAGAGGATTCTTTTATCAAATATTTCCTCGCGCTACTTCCTCGTTCTTGCAGTGAGTCAGTTAATCTTGCAAGAAAAAAAAGAAAGAAAACGAGAAGCGCGTCACATGGGTCCCGAGCAAGTTCTCGAAAACACCTAGTGCCCATAAATAAGCTATTCAATGCTGCCCGCCATGTTCTGACACCACGAAAGGTGCAAATATTCAACTCCATCTGATGATGACGACGAAGGGGAATTTCTTTCCCTTCACTCCAAGATTTTTAACAAACACTTTTTTAAGGTTCTAGCCTTCCAATTGCGCTGGTTCTGTTTTGGTCGCCATCGTGGAGAGATTTGAGATTTTCAGTTTTCATGTTACTCTACTCATAGACAACTTACAGAGAGCGTTATGTGCAAACCGCAGTGACTGGCACGGAAACAAACAGCCAGTCATCTTCACTCAAATCTGAGGCTCAGGAAAAGGGTCTAATAAACCACTTTTCCAAGTGCTCTATCAAAAGCGTTGCACATGTGCGAAACCGTCACTAAATCGTCTTTCTTTGGATCAATTTTTATACATTTGTTCAAATAAGAACAATGTAAAACGATCAACTTTCAGGGTGTTGGTTTAACAATGCAACGACTCCAAGCTTCCACTTTGCGCTTTACACCAACCACGACCCTTGTTCATTGCAACTGGTTATAAGCAGCTACGTCCGACTTGCTAGAAACAGCGTCTCAGCTGAGACTGTGGGAAAGAAAGCAATGCCAAAGCTAGCGCTCGAGCTGAGCAGGACTCAAGCCGCGTCTCAAGACAGTCGCGTCTCAGCAGAGACGCTGTTCTAGCAAGCCCGCCCAGGATCACAACTCGTGAAGGTTCCTCGCGCTTCTCTTTCGTTTTGCGGAGTCCCCGCAATGAGTGATGCGAAATAAAATCAAGCGAGTTGCTCAGTGCTGCCCTGCCATGTTCTTCCATGACAGGGGTAGAGAGCGGTTTCCTTGTGGCCTTCACTCTCGCCAAGGAGCTATGGGACTTCTTTAACCGCACAGGGGTGCGACCACACAACCATGCCCAACGCTGCCTGAGCCATCCTTAACAACTGTTCCCCGACCACTGCGATTAAAAATGTGTGCAATTAAACTTGCTTGAAATAACTGTAGTGAGCCGATTGAAATAAGTTTGGGCTTACAATAATGTAATGCTTGTCCATAGAAATTTGTTTCTTAAGGAGACGAAGAGAAAGACGTGTTCCGCATAAGTCCCTGAAGGCAGCCGGCCTCACAACCTGTAGGTCTAATTACTCTATAAACTTATCCAACTCAACCCCGGAGCAAAGAGGACAACACGGTGAGGAGGACGTGACTCTCAGAAGTGACAGCTAGATGATGGACATAGAAGAAGAGGAAACCAGGCAGAGCAGGGATAGAAAAAGAAGAGGAGGAAGGATTCTACAAATGGCGGATCGAGTAAAGAACTATTTCGTAAGCCTATCTCGAATTGTATTTTTAGAACGCTACATTTTTGGCGCAGTCGACAGGATCCTATCATGTGGATCACCCTCACTACAAAAGATGACGCCGGAGAAGAGCTCGTCTTCTCATCTTGCCAGCCGCAAGACGAGGAGGCATTTCCACTACCACCTCGGATCACTACTCAGGAGTTGATTCAACTCGTTTCTGACAAGACAGGAATGGACGTCAGTGCCATCCTACAGAAAAGGACTGTCAAGGTCAACCTAAAGGTAGCTGATTTTCAGACCTTCATCATAGAGCCCATGGAGGAGGGCCCGGTGAATCCTCAAGACGGCTTCTGCTTCCCCTCCGGTCCTCAAGGCGGCTCTCAAACCGGAACCCAATGCGAGTTCCAATCGAACTCCCGAAGCGATTTCCAATTCGGAACTCAAAGTGACTTACAGGCCTGTCCCCAAGACAATAATCAGGCCTATCCCCAAAACAACTTCGTTGAGCTCGAAAGCATTCAGCGTGCTGTTGTCACTAACCCCGAGGACCCAAATCACCTCGTCCACCAGATCCTCCTTGCACAACAACAACAAATAATGCAAAACCAACAACTGCTTCAAGCCATCGTCGGACTTTCACGAAACCAGGAAGCTCCACGCTTTCGAATGGTAAAGCCGGACCCGTTTGATGGTCACACAACAAACTCTGAAGCTTGGTTGTCATTTTATGAATACGCTAGTGAGAAAAATGGCTGGCGTTCCGACGATGACAAAGTAAAAAATCTGCGACTTTTTCTCACCGGAATGGCGAAAAAGTGGTATGAGCTCCACCTAACGGGCCATCTCAATGACCCCTGGGAACAGTGGAAAAGGAGTTTTCATTCGGCATTTCAAGAGAATCCCGTGGAGAAGTGGGATAAAGCTATATTCTTCAAGTACAAAGCAGGAAGTGTCATGGAATATTTCTATGAAAAACGACGATTGCTCCAGATGGCAGACTACTCCCTACCAGACTCATCCGTAGTCCCGCTGGTTATTCACGGACTTCCGAAAGAGCTGCAAAAACAGGTCCAAGTGAAAGCACCCAAAACTGTGGAGGGCCTTCTGGACTGTTTTCAACATCTCTGCTTAGATGCGTGGCCCCGAGCAGCGCAGAAGCCTACTGAAGCAACCCTTCAGTCGCACAGATATGGAAGTCTTGGACAAAAGCCTTCGCATTGGAATCCACAAGCTGTGCCACAGAAGCAGTCAGCGACTCACGTAGCAACATTTGAGGACCGTGAAACGGCTGAAGTCCAGACAACCACAAAAAACGGATAAAGGAGGGTGTACAGTCCCACCCCTCGACAACAATGGAGACTGTCTGTTTGTCCCAATCAACACTCTTGTATATAAATGTAAATGTGAATGGACGAACCTTAAAAGCTCTCGTCGACAGCGGAGCGTCTGTGACTATAGTTAACCAAGAGGTTGTCGATCGTGAAAGAACTTTTGAGGGTCGTGCAATCGAGGTTCAAGGCTACGACGGAAGAAAGAAAATACACAACAAATGGATTCACCTGACCATTCAATATGAATCCCAACAAGTCCAGACCGAAGCTCTAGTAATTAATGGACTAAATTATGACTTGCTACTGTCTCGGCCCGATATGAAGAAAATGCACATCAACCTATACTGGGACGATACGGTCCAAGTATCTGACACAAACCTTGCCAGTGCAAAGAAAAAGGTAGAATATGTGGGATCGGTTGATGATATACTCATCAACTACCCAGAAGTAATACCTGTGGGCAAATACCCTCCCGCAACCACTTGTTTCGAAGTACCATTCGAGTTGGCGGATACCACCATTGTCAGACGGAAGCCATACAACATGTCATTAGAAAAGAAACGTTGGCTAAAGAGGGAACTAGAAGACATGCTGGATGCCGAAATCATTCGACCCTCGGTATCCTCTTTTGCATCACCAATAACCATCGTGCCGAAGGAAGATGGATCACTACGACTATGTACTGATTATCGCATGATTAATCGTCAAACCGAACTATTTCCTTTTCCGATGCCCAGAATTGACAACATCATCGATGAGACAGGAGGATGCACAGTATTTTCTAGGATTGACCTGTGTAAAGGATTTTTACAAGTTCCTTTAAGGGAAGAGTACAAGAAATATACTGCATTCGTAACACCATTTGATGTGTACGAGTACAACAGACTTCCCTTTGGCTGGAAGAATTCACCAGCCTGGTTCCAAAAGATGATGAACGAACTACTAAGCCCATTTCTAGGAAAGTTCTGTAACGTCTATATCGACGACATAATTGTATATTCAAAGAGTCAAGAAGATCACGGTCACCATCTGGCATACGTGCTGGAAGCTTTAAAAGGGGCACATCTTAAGATCAATGTAAAAAAGAGCGAATTCTTCCAAGGAAAGGTGGTATTTCTTGGGCGGAACTTCGACGGAAGGTCTAAAACTACCAAGCAAGAATCCGTTGCTCGGATCTCCAGCCTCCGAAAGCCTTTTGACGTCCATTCGCTCAGAGTGTTTCTTGGGCTTGCCGGACATTTCAGGTCTTTCATCCAGGATTTCGCAAAGAAGACAAGGTGCCTTACGCGACTAACGCAACATGATGTACCATTCGAATGGTCCAACGAGTGTGAAGAATCCTACCAGCATCTAGTGCAAGCGATTTCTTCTGATCCTGTATTGATTTTACCTGATTTTGACCTGCCTTTTGAACTGAACACAGATGCATCCCACTATGGTACAGGTGCTGTTCTTTATCAGCGTAATCCGACAAAGCCAACATCTCAACAGCTCTCCGTCATAGGGTATCACTCATATACTTTTTCTAAGCCTGAAGTAAATTACACAACTACAGAAAAAGAAGCCCTAGCTGTTCTCAAGGCCGTGCGATACTTTCGCTCGTACCTCGAGGGCCACAAGTTCAAACTCTTCACGGATCACCAAGCATTAACGTTCCTCCTATGCATGACTGAACCGAAAGGAAAAACAGCTAGATGGATAAACGAACTCCAACAATTCGAGTTTGAAGTATTTCATCGGCCAGGAGTTCATCTGAAAGATGCAGATGCATTGTCTCGTCTGTCGATTTCCGAGATGAGGCATGATACGGAGGAGGTCTTCTACACTCGACTGTGGGAGGGAACCGAAGATCTAACTTTCAGCGATGGCAAGTTTCAAGTTCCAGTCACGGCTGTAAGTTCCATTCTCAGGCTATACCATGATAGTCCAGAATCAGGCGGCCATGATGGATTTTGGAAGACGTATAGTAAACTGGCTCACCGATTCTGCTGACCTGGAATGAAGCAAGACATCTACCAGTATGTGCGTTCGTGTCACGAATGCCAGATGAACAAAGCCAAGCAGAAGCAACGATACAATGAGATGACTTTGCCAATTCACTCGGATGTCCCATTCGAAGTAGTCCATCTGGATTTTGCCGAATTAAGAAAGAAGGGTGAGGGAGTGGCTAGAACCCAAGCTTTTCTTATAGCCATAGACGAGTGCACGCGCATCGCTGCCTCAAGAGCATGGAAAAGAAGACGCAAACAGCGTCATTTCAATGCTAGAAAGGGACATGTTTATTAACACCAAGGTAATTGTTTCAGACAATGGTCCTGCGTTCCGGAGTAAAAAACTGGAGCAATGGGCAAGATCAAGGGGAATCGAACTGCGCTTTGCTGCCCCATATCACCCGGAAGCGAATGGCCTCGCAGAAAGACTGATTCGAGACTTGAAGCAGTACTTGCATATGTACCCGAACTTCGTCGGCGGTTGGAAGTGTGCCCTTGAGGCAGCAGTGGCCCATCATAACCGCTCACATACTACAGCCCTAGGCTGTAGTCCCAACTATGCGGCATTCGGACTTGCACCTTACTTGCCGGCAGATGTACAACTTGGCATCAAAGATGATCTAGTGCTGACAGAAGAAAAGAAGACTTATAAACAGCAAGAGCTCTATAGGAAAAGAATGAAGAAAAACTTTGACAAAAGATTTCACTCAGTCCCTGACATTCAAGTGGGCGATTTTGTCATTGTTAGGAAAGGCATCCATGGAACACACACAAAGTTTTCCGGGCCCTACCAAGTGACGAAAACGGCTACCACGCAAGGTGTCCTAAAAGTCATATGGTATACCACTTCAACAAATGTCACTGAATGCGCCACCATCGGAAATGTGTTTCCATATCATCCCAGGAGGAATGAGTAAAAAAGGTTGGTATAATGTGACAGCTAGATGATGGACGTAGAAGAAGAGGAAACCAGGCAGAGCAGGGATAGAAAAAGAAGAGGAGGAGGATTCTACAAGATGGCGGATCGAGTAAAGAACTATTTCGTAAGCTATTCTCGAATTGTATTTTTAGAACGCTACACTTGTCTATACAAATTTGCTTCTTAAGGAGACGAAGAGAAAGACGTGTTCCGCATAAGTCCCTGAAGGCAGCCGGCCTCACAACCTGTAGGTCTATTACTCTATAAACTTATCCAACTCAACCCCGGAGCAAAGAGGACAACACGGTGAGGAGGACGTGACTCTCAGAAGAAATTAAAGCGCTGTAGGATCGGTAGGGTGACAGTGACCCATCCAAGCTGCCGCCGCAGGGAGCAACAACTCCCGGTGCAAAGGCCGTAAGAGATCGCGCCTGTTCACTCTAGCCCGGCCGTTGCTCTTCAAACTGCTGAACGAGGCAATGTCCACTCACACAGGGACGTTTTCTTATGTTTTCCTACGTTGCGTTATAACTAGGTCTGGGCACTTGATCTAATAACCTACCGATGAATCAATTAATGATTTAATCGCGATTAAATTTTTAACCAGTTGATCCGTTAAATTTTGGCAAAAGGAAAAATTAAAAATGTAACGCTTTTACCACGCACGTGTACGAGTACACCTGTATGAAAGCAAACTTTAGGCGAAATTTTGACCTAAAGTAAACTGTAGGGGCGAGATATGTGACTCGAAAGAAATGTAGAAGGTTATATGTGCCCCCAGCCACTTCAACGCCATGCGATTGTCCGTTTAGCGCAGCTGAAGCTATAGGCCTATTACTAAATTACGCAACCATCATAAAGAATGCAGGGAATGGTGTTCCACGCGCCGCAAGTGCTGGCGTCTGCAGCAGTAACTGTTCCAACGTCGAACTGTCCTAAAGAAAAGGCCTAAAACAAATGGCATCTTGCACGCGCGTTCGTCAACGCTTTAGTTTGGTTATTTACTTCGAATCTTTTATACGGGGAAGGCGTGCGCGTGTGGCCCGTGGAACACCAATCCCAGCCTTCTCCTTCAGGCTTGGGTAATATAGCAATAGGTCCATTGATTAATTATTCGATTAAGATTGACGCCCAGTCCTAGTTATCACTTTGTCCGCAGGGCATCTGTGCTTCATATGTCGCATGCAAATCTACTTTTTGAACTGGATTCCATGCCTCGTTCGAACCACGAATGTCCCGTAAACTTTCAACTTTGCATGTGTTCTCGCGCAAACGAAACCATAAATGAAGCCACGCGCCCGCACCAGTAACCGAGTATGCATCTTTCCATAAAAGCGTACGAGGGCGCGTTCATTGCTGTGTTTGCGCCATTTGCTTCGAAGGGCCGCTCGAGACACAGGTCTCGTGCACTGGCGCATTTGACGCTACTTGCAAGACAAGCGCAAACACATCAAGGGGCTTCATGCCTCTGGCCACCGCGCAAGACACGTGCCACGGGAGGGTGCTCCGCCACCATTCGTTTCCAAGGAAGGGCCGCTCATTTCAGTGCCGCGCATCCATTTGCTTCCAGGGGTCTCTCGAGACACGGGCCTCGCGCTCTGTTGTGTTTTACGCTACTTGGAAAACAAACGCAAACACATCCAGGGGCTTTAGGCAAATGTAAATCCCCTTGATAAAGGTGTTTTTATTTTTTTTTGTCAAATAGCGCCAATCATTGGGGTGGAAACACACCAGATGCGTGCCACGAGCGGCCATTCGCTCCAAAGCGCCGCTCAATTCAGCGCTGCGCCGCCATTACTCTTCCAAGGGCCGCACCAGACACGGGCCTCGTGCACTGTCGCATTTGACGCTACTTGCAAGACAAACGTAAACAGATTGAGCGGCTTTAGTAGTGTGAACATAGCCTTAGCTAAAATAAACGGATGTCCACCTGCTTCGATCGTGATCACGATCATGAGAAGATTAGGGAGCGGCTTGCACGAGAAGCTGGCGCGAGAGGCACTCCGGCGCCTCGTCATTTCGTCACAAAAATGCGTCCCAATTCGACACGCTCGCGCGTCGAATTGCGAAACGCGCGATAATTAATATCAACGTCATCAAAAGTTTCAAATACAAATAATTCACAACGACATCATTGAGATCACTTTCATTAACATACAATGCCAGCGTTACTGTAAAATTCTCCATTTCTGTTGCATTCCAACAGAAAATATATGTATATAAAGATAGATGTAAGACGCTGGTATATTCTTTTCAACGTACAATTATCAATATACTTAATTAATATTGGAAAAAATATCAAAAGCAATATAAAAAGCACTTTAAAAATCTGCTACCCACTCGCCTAACAAATTTTAAGTTTAGGTTACTGTGGCTCAAAAATAAACTTTTATTCTTTTCTTGAACATGCATAATCTTCGGCCTCGGCGTACTATTTCAACAATATTGAGGTGGTTATTTATAAGGTCAGATAATTGGTAATCAAGTTTAATCAGACTACCATCGCAAATGGTGAGTTACACTAGAGCACCCTTCTGAACACCCGTCTTGAAACAAAAATCTGCTATTGCTTGTTTTATCATAGATCAAAATGCACGATATAATGCACGCACATACTAAAAGCGCAAGGCCATGGTGCATGGTTTGCGCTTGATTGCTTTGACCGGGGACAACAAACGCGCTATAAGACGTTGAACTCCGTGACATAGTGTCTTCTGACTCTGCTTGATTGGCCTCATTTACCTGTTATGTCGGCTGCGCTCTAACTTACAGCGAAAATGAATTTAAACGTTTATGTCGTTCAAATGCTCTCTCATTTACGAAATGCTGACAAGGCATGTTTATATATGTCTTTAAGGTTTGATAACATCTCTTCACTGATTGATTGACTATATTTTTAATTATTTAACAGTTAAAACGATAGCTCCTGGCTTGTGAGCTTCTAACGAAATCGCTTTGCCAACCCTGCAGCGCGGAACAAAGCCAGTATCAAAGAACAAATTTTGGCCAGCTATACACGTTTGCAAGAAGGGCTCCCGTGCGCCGCCATTTAGGGCGATGCTGGCGCCGCCTAACGTTTCCGCCATGCTGGGGTGCGCCAGGGGCACGTCACTGGGGTGCGCAATGACAAGATGGCGGCGTCTGCTGTGTCGCCGACGGCCTGGATTAGCGACACACTTACTGTTTCGGAACGCAGGGGAGGTATCCACTCAGATTCGCAGCATCAAATATTGTAGGACGGGTCATGTTTAAGGGTTGCAGAGCTCTGATTTTTTAACGATTGCAGCCTCTGTTCCAGCACGTCGTGGAAGCAAGAGCTGCCGCGAGCGCAGCCATCGTTGATGCAATGGCCATGCGGCTTCTGGCGCTTTCTGATGAAAGCTTTGAGACTCTATGCTTCGTTTCACCTTATGTGCGAGCGAAGGCAAAGCTGGAAGCGCGAGCACGAAAGCTCCGTACGTTCCGGCTTCGCTCGAGCGCGCGAGCTGGGGAGAAACGCAAAAAGTGCTGGTCTCGCGCTTATAGCTTTGGCTTCGCTCGCAGATAAAGTGAAACGAAGTATAGATATTTTTCTAATTTTTCGATTTGTTGCTGGTTTACGTATTTTATTTAACTGTTTGTGCTTTTTGCAGTCGAAGAGAACACCTGCATGTTTTATAAATATATATATTTTTAATTTATTCTTGCGCTCAGTTGTGTATGCTTCGGCAAGAGACGCTTGGCAACATTGTTCGATAAGCAGCGAACGTCCTGGCTGGAGAGTAGGCCCGCCTGACCGCGGTGCGTGGTTCGAGGTTAAGACGGGATCCCACTTGCAAAGGTGTATACTTCGTTTCACCTTATATAAAAAAAATTGGGTTGTGTGTATGTTTATACAGCCTAGAACTTGGTCTGCCTCCAAGGGCGACGAGTCTCCCAGCTGTAGATGAGCAATTTAGCCAGTGCAGTACAAACCGCTAGCCCGGGGTTTTTAACGTTTCTCACCTTATGTTGTACCGAAGAAGAAAAGGCTAGAAGCGCGAGCTCGTAGCGTTGGGGAGCTGCTCTTAACGCACGAGACCTTGTGCCGCCAAGATGTGGGCTAGAGCAAGAGCTCGCGCTTTTATCCTTCTTGCGGTACATCATAAGGTGAAACAGAGTATAGGCACTCTCGATCGGGTCGATGACCTAGCTATCTCCGCTTCTGTGCGAACTGGCACTGCTAGCACCACTGGCACGTTTGCGTGGGAATTTGTGTCAGCGGGAGCACGCGCTGAGCGCTGAACGTGCACGGGCGTGCTGCAGAAAGGAGGAAATTAAGAGCAGAGGAGGAACATCACCGTCACGAGCTTGTTTTCTGGCCGCATGGATGAGTGCCGCCATCTAGTGGTTGAACTAATGGCTTGTTCAAGATGGAGAATTTAAGCAATTTTTTTTATTCTTGATGACGTCCTTGGTCCGAACCAATAGAGAACCGAAACTACAAGAGCGTGCAACAACCATGCGCGATCTTCCTAATTGTCGGATTATATATCCAGTTATGAAGATGCGCATGTCCCACCGATTTATGGGTGTTCCGAGCAAAGAATCACGCACTTAAAAGGATTCGAAGGGGTCACGTGAACCTATTCAACCAGTCCTACATCTAGAATTCTATATCATCATTATCCGACGCTCTAAACTAATGTTGTCATTGAATGCTCTTATTTGACACCGATAGGCACGCCCTTCCAGCAGCATTTGGTTCTCTTTCTCCTTTGCAATGCTCCTTTAAGCGCGCGCCTCGCGGTCACGGTATACCACCCGGGGCGCGCTTAAAAGCATGCTTCGAAGGCTTCCGTAGTGCGGGTACGCGGAACACGGTAACGGTTTGCTAAAAGGGATTCCTGCAAGCGAAAATGAAGATCTTCTGTCTAAAATAGATAGCGGCAAAGAACCTGGATGTGCCTGATCTCGACATCGGATCAAATTATCGCAGCACACATGACCTCCCTCACGTGCAGACA
>JAZHYW010016981.1:0-36954 GCA_037355805.1 Ixodes ricinus | reverse complement strand
ACGAGATCGTTCATCTCACGGCGCGGTGAATCCGCTAAACCTAACCGACGAAGAAACAGCTCGCAGAGCCTGCCAAGCTGTTTTACCGGGTTTGTGGTCGCTCCAAAAATGTTCAGGTTTGGTAAATGCGTTTAAAGAACAAAAGTAAGGGCGCAAACAAGCTGGTGATGGTTTAACATTTTGGACAAAACCCCGAGACTGGGGGAGAAAAAGGACAACACAACACAAAGTCTCAAACACAGCTGAAATTTATTATACGTAATATTGTGGTTTTATAGGGTACAGGTGCCCTTGAAAACCAGAAGGAATGAAAAAAGGGGAGAGGGTGAACTTCTTTTTCCCGAACACACAAGAGAGAGGAGGACATGGACCAATAATCACACCGGTACGGTTCTAACTCAAACAAAAGGGGAGGGGGAAGATCTCTTTACCCACCTCGGTGAGGTCCTGATAACATCACAAAAGAAAGGTCTGCAGGGTGGTGATCCATTAGGGGAAAGATCGAACATAAACAAAGCCGAACAACCCCGGATATTCGTCACATCCGAAACAAAGGGACAGGGGTGAAACTTAAATCCGAACAAACAACATCCTACACAGATATAAGGTGATCTCCAAACGATCAAAATTGTAGAAATCTTTTCAACTCCGTGTCCAAATTAAAAGACGGCCTATTTACTGTATTTCCGTGGCTAATAATAGTGAGGGACTCTTTTACCAAGCGTTTATGATCCTCTCTCTCGGTCAACACAACCGATGTGGAATTCCATAGAGGTACACAATTATTACATTCTAACACATGTTTTGACATTTCAGAATACTGATCTTTGTTTCTAATACAACGTTTGTGTTCAGTTAAACGATCATTCAAACATCGCTTCGTTTGTCCAATGTAACATAACCCACAGGCAAAAGGAATCTTGTAAACTACGCCCGACACACAATCAACATCTTTTTCTCTGTGTTTTTTGTTACATCCAGTTCTGGCTGAGTTGAACGGGGTCAACCGATTTAGTTTGAAGTCATTCCTGAACACAGTGGTAATGCCATAGCGGTTGCCGGCTGATTTTAGATTATGAGAAATACGATGGAAGAAAGGGAGAACAACACGCCTGGCAGATTCACGAACCATTGAACATTTCTTTCTCATATTAACCCGGTACAACAACTGTCTGAACACATAATCCTCGGGAAAACCCGCTACGCTGAGACGGTTAAAAAGGCGTTGGAGTGCAGAACCAATGGAGTGCGAACAAGATTTCCTAAGTGCACTATCTACTAAATTCCTGACTATGCCAGCCTTGATATTCTTCGAGTGACAACTTTTGAAGGGCAGGAGCGGTTTGACTTCCGTTTTTCCATACTGCCAACATAAACTGGAGGGTGTTTTAAGCTGTATATCTAAAAACTGCAGACAATCACGTACAGGTCTTTCTACTGAGAATTTCAACTCTGGCGCACTCTCATAGACGAAGTTTTCTACCAACGTTGACAGTGAAGAATCGGTAGTGCAAACCAGGATATCGTCTACATAGCGCCGCAAGAGGATGACACCTGGAGAACGGCTTTGAATGAAATCAACTAGACGCATATCCAAAAAGCTAAGGTAAATCTCCGAGAGGACTGGGGCCACGGCGGAACCGATACATATTCCTTGTTTTTGAATAAAATCTTGACCATCAAACTTTACGACCGTTGCCTGGAGGTACAATTCTAAAATTTTTAGGCAATCCGGTACGGAAATTCCAGACTGCGATTGAAACCTTACGAGGTTGTCTTCCAAAAAATTACTAACTCGGTTGAGAAGAGTTTTGGGATCTAGCGAGTAATAAAGATCCTTTATATCCATCGAAAAGACCGAACAAGGTCTCCCATGAAAGGGCTGCAGCTCCGTAATTAAATCATCTGAAGAACGTAGTGACAATGGACTCCTAACTTCCAAGGCCGACAAAGCATTCTGAAGGAAAGAAGAGACCAATTTTTGCCAGGTGCCATTTTCGTTGACTACTACCCGGAGGGGAAGGTCTACCTTGTGGTCTTTTAGAAAAAACTTAATCCCAAACTTGTCACTGGAAGTGCTGTTCAATTTGGATACCTGCGACGGAAATTCGCAGTCCTTCAACACGCCGACTATTTCCCTTTTTATCTTTTTTAGGTTTCCGTCGAATCGCTTAAACACACCCATGACGGCTATGTCAGACTTCTTTTGAAACTCAATCATCGGCAACACAGCGAATTTTCCTGATTTGTCAGTTTCGAGAAGCATAATGTTTTTTTCCGTTAATTCCCTTTTTACCGAGGCAATCTTTCTAAAATCTCTCTGGTCAATCCTAAACGAGGAATCCACTATGGAAGACATTCTTTTCAACGTTGATGAAAACAAAGTTGTTTTCTCCATGGGGTCTGGTACCGAATTTGATAAGTTATGAATAGCGGAGACAATATCAATCCTAGAAGGTTTTACATTCTCACAGAATTTTGGTCCATTAGCCAAACACACTTCGGTAGGCTTTGACAAGGCGACAGCAAAAGGGTTGACTATTAGATTGGTTACTTCTGGCACAACAGAATATAAAAAGGACTTTGGTTTATATTTAAAACGAATGCTTTCCCGCAAAACACGAAATTTGTCACTGTAGTCTCTCTTTTTTAACAGCTGCCACTGGGTGAAGAAGGGTGAACAGTAGAATTTCTCACCAAGCAGCGCAGTCCACAAATCGTCGGAGAGATGATTCACTGTCCGAAGTTGTTCCTTGATGCAGTTCCGGTAATCATTCAGCACCTTCCTCTTGTGATGCCACCCAACTTGCATCGACGCCAGGAGTCCGAAGCGATCACGGTCGATGTACTTGATCCTGAGGCACATACCGATGTATGCAATCTCTGCCTCCAGTTGAGACATCCGGTGGCCCAACTTGCACAACACCCACAACGAGTGAGAGTGCACTTGTGAAACGGGAAAAGAATGGACAGAAGAAAACGTAAAGGGGACGAGGCTTGCATCTTGAAGTATTAACGAACAAAAAGTAAGGGCGCAAACAAGCTGGTGATGGTTTAACATTTTGGACAAAACCCCGAGACTGGGGAGAAAAAGGACAACACAACACAAAGTCTCAAACACAGCTGAAATTTATTATACATAATATTGTGGTTTTATAGGGTACAGGTGCCCTTGAAAACCAGAAGGAATGAAAAAAGGGAGAGGGTGAACTTCTTTTTCCCGAACACACAAGAGAGAGGGAGGACATGGACCAATAATCACACCGGTACGGTTCTAACTCAAACAAAAGGGGGAGGGGGAAGATCTCTTTACCCACCTCGGTGAGGTCCTGATAACATCACAAAAGAAAGGTCTGCAGGGTGGTGATCCATTAGGGAAAAGATCGAACATAAACAAAGCCGAACAACCCCGGATATTCGTCACATCCGAAACAAAGGGACAGGGGTGAAACTTAAATCCGAACAAACAACATCCTACACAGATATAAGGTGATCTCCAAACGATCAAAATTCAGGGTTACCAGATTGGGCTATTAATAGCCAAATTGGGCTACCTAGTGATGGATTTGGCGTCGAAATTTGGCGGTTGGCTATGTGGCTACGTGCGGCTATTTTTGGGCTATGTCCAATTTTTGCGCGATTTCCGTGAAATTGTCCCTTTTCCTCTCTATACTGGCCCGTGAGGCAGGACCCCGGGGAGGAGGAGGGGGAGGGAGTGTTGGAAGGGTTGCGCACAGGGTTGCGTGGAGACGAAACACGGGGAGGCTTTGTTGTACGCTCTTGAGGTCATAAAACCTCGAGGTCGCACAAATTTGTGGGGAATGGTAATTCACGGTGGATACCATAGCACCTCCCACGAGGCGTCGTCACCGCTTACGGCTTCGACTTGCAAGACTCTAGTCCTCGAGAAATGCCGCAAGTTTTTAATAGCATGCATCGAAAGCGCCAAACATGCAAGCTTTTGAGCGATTTGCAGCTACTGAAGCCGAGCAGCAATTACCAGTTTGATTTCAGTGTTTTTCGGAAAGCATTTTCACCTTTTATACAGATGTCATCTGCCTCAAACATGGAGTCAAAGTACAGGTCCCTCCAGACGAATGTAAAGAGTTGTTATGATGAGTGCGTAATGACATTTTGAATGAACGTTGAAGCTGCGAACAAAAAGTGCAGGAGAGAGAATGTTTCGGCTTTTGTCGCAAGTCGTCATTTCTCTCCTGACCCTTCCAATGTCAAATGTCGCTGTGTAGCGTGTCGTCAGTCAGGTGTCTCTGAAAAGCAGACCTCCGTAGCAGGATGTCTCAAGAAACCCTAAACAAAATCCTTCATCTCAAGTTTTTTTTTTTTTTTTGGGGGGGGGGGGCATAGGGGAAGGAGTGTTGCAAAGATTTTAGGCCTTGCTAGGAATATTTCGCTCGGTTGAACTCTAGGTACTGCACGGAGCTAGCACAAGTGGGACAAGTGCTTCCTAATAATATTGTCCATAGCATGAGACCGTCCAAATGTGTCCAGCCGAGGTTTTTGTTTTATTACTTGAACTAAAACTGTTCCTGGATATTGTAATACTTTGATTTTGCATGCGACCTCTCACTCTAAACATATGCAGAAGCAGAGCTTTCGCCTTCAGGTTGTAAACACAATATTGAAATTTTGGCGCTTTTGGCTACTTTTGGGCTATGCAAATATTTTGCTTTTGGCTACTTTTGGGCTACACTGACTAGCCATTTGCTAGGATCTATCTGGCAACCCTGTCAAAATTGTAGAAATCTTTTCAACTCCTTGTCCAAATGAAAAGACGGCCTATTTACTGTATTTCCGTGGCTAATAATAGTGAGGGACTCTTTTACCAAGCGTTTATGATCCTCTCTTCGGTCAACACAACCGATGTTGAATTCCATAGAGGTACACAATCATTACATTCTAACACATGCTTTGACATTTCAGGATACTGATCTTTGTTTTTAATATAACGTTTGTGTTCAGTTAAACGATCATTCAAACATCGCTTCGTTTGTCCAATGTAACATAACCCACAGGCAAAAGGAATCTTGTAAACTACGCCCGACACACAATCAACATCTTTTTCTCTGTGTTTTTTGTTACATCCAGTTCTGGCTGAGTTGAACGGGGTCAACCGATTTAGTTTGAAGTCATTCCTGAACATAGTGGTAATGCCATAGCGGTTGCCGGCTGATTTTAGATTATGAGAAATACGATGGAAGAAGAGGAGAACAACACGCCTGGCAGATTCACGAACCATTGAACATTCTGTTGTGTTGTCCTTTTTCTCCCCTGTCTCGGGGTTTTGTGCAAAATGCGTTCAAAGGTTTGTGTTGTAAAATAAAGGGAGAGCCGAATATAATGCACTGTGATTTGAGTCACATGGCGATATGTGCTATTTTCCGCTGGCACGATATTCCGCAGTGAGAAAAATGTGTTTTATTAACCATTTTATATTTTTCTGTTCTGCGGTATGCATGACCGCTATCGCAGCACGTTTAATGTCAAAAACGCGATGAGTTGACAACTCGTTCCAAACATTGGCTTTCGTTCCGTACTTCAAAAATCAATTCGCATACTGCTGTTTTCTTTTATTTTTTTACATCAGATGCGTAGAATAATTTACGTCACAACCGTTATTTTATCACGTTGCTAGAGTAAATTTTGCTTAGTCCACCTTGCGCTGTAAAATATTTTTCTTTTATGCATTACATATGTCAAGAAGTTTTACTTCCGTGACTGCTCTGAGAATGTCAGAGCGCTCTGAACCCAGCAGTTGGTGATCTGCTGAAAACAATCCCGAGTAGCTGTGGCGGTGAGGAGGGGGCGCTCTGCTGAATCAAGGTCAGAGGAGAGAGGCGACCACCCGAATTCAGCAATAATCTCACAACATTAGAGGACGCTTCGCTTGCTCTAAAATACACTAAAGTTATGTGATAATAAGTGAAGCTGTTAAGGCCCTGCCGCACTGTGGCAGAACGACGGCAACAACAACACAACACGTTGTCCAACAGTCGGGCAGCTTGTTGCTCGCTCCCCGTGTTGTCCGACAAACCTGTCACGTCGAGGCAACAACAAGACAACATGGACGACAACTAAAATGTTGACTTGGTATGACAGCTTGCGGTAACAGAAACAGGAGCAACTTGTGTTGGGAAACTTGTGTTGCCCTGATCGCTGGCTGAGCGAATTTAGGGCCGGCAACACAACACAGCTTCGATAGTAGAGCTAGTTCGCTATCAATAACGTCTTACTGAAATAAAGGCTTGGAAAACGTTAATTAACAATAATATATGGCTGGCATGCAAATAAAATAGTTTGGTTAATATTTTTACTGCGTACTTGCGGAAAGCAATTTTTCTAAATGGTCACAGCTACGGTCGTGAACGTTCACACTGCTGTTGAAATTAGAACTGCTGAGAGACCAGCTCACATAACTGCTAGTAAAATAAAATGGCATGTCAACTCACCCGCTGATATAGTATAATAAAAATAATCCCGAAAAGCAGAAATAAAAAAATCGAAGCATTAAAACGATTACTCTGATGAAGACTGTTGATGTTTGGAACTTGGAAACAGCCATTACAGACACCTGATTTGTTTTCAAAATACCCAGGACGTTTTGGAGAATGAAGGGATCACAAATCAGGCGGTAGGCAACTAGACATCGTTGAAAAATATTTATTCCACCGATTGTTATCAAGGCCGATCGTGTCGGTGTCGCAGTTTTTAAGCACGTTCAGCTCAATACCACGCTACAAAACACGCGTAGGGGTACTGCCGGTGCTAACTCAAATTTACAGTAGAAATAGGAATCGCAGAAAAGAAAGAACCGAACAGAAACACTTCATACTGGTATATCCCGAACATATATCACCGATGTCGCTTTCCTCGGTTAGGACTATCTACTTTGTCAGCGAATGAAGAACATTTTGATTACGTAAACAGTGGAATATACTCCCCTGTCAAGTGTTCTATTACAGCCACTGGTTGAAGTCGTAAAGTGATAATTTCCGGCCCTTCGAACGCACTAGCATTTTGTAGAGTCCCATTTCCAGCGATTCCGCGCCGCACGCGAAGAAGGTAAGTAATCAAGATGGCAGAGTGCTCCGCGCGTTGCTCCCTCCGTCAGCGCGGTGTAACAGGGCTGTCAGACAACAAATCGACCAACACAGCTTCCGGGCGGAAGCAACATGTTGCCCGACCATTGTTGTGGCCGCGATGTGACAGAGTCGCCGGCAACACGATTTCCTCGTGTTGCCGGATAGAGTTGTCCAGCTGTTGCCTCAGTGTGAGAGGCCTTCGAAGCAACAAGCATCTTCGTTTGTTGCTGCACAAAGGTATTACAACGCTTCCAACATCTCTTAGAGAACCGGATGTGTTTTGAGAGCGCAGCTCTTAGGCGCCCGTTTCCGGCCTGAGGCGGCGTCGCCGTCACCGCCGCCAGGTCGACGCGACCCCCAGGTCAAGTGACCCTCCATGTCACGTGGTCACCTCCAGGTCACGTCACCCCTGAGGTCACGTGACCCCCGAGGTCACGTGGACCCCCATGTCACGTGACTCCCCTACGTCACGTGACCCTCCCCGAGGTCACGTGACCCCCCCCCAAAGGTCACGTGACCTCTCCCCCGAGGTCACTTGACCCACCCCCCAATACCCTTCCCTCCTCCTCCCCAAGAGCTGCGCTCTAATTCGGCATTACAGAGAGTTGTAAACGGCTTTCACTTCTTAGCTTCTTTTCATCATATTGGACCAATTTTAAAGCTACCTTTCTGCAGCCCAAATTTTAGGGCTGGACCACTTTATTTGTGAATTCTAGCGCATGCTATCTGCATCTCATTCACCCACTTTGTGTAGCAGTTTTTGCGAGCACTTCAAAAACAGGAACGGTCTTTCTTCGTTCTCTTCTTTTTGCCCCAACAAGACACATCGTTTCTCAAACACAAATGTTTCATAAAAAAAAAAGTAGCTGACGTAGTTGGCGATTCCGGGCTTGAGGAGGGAGTGAAACTGGTGAGTGGGGCTTAGCTATCTGACCTTCGCTGCCTGCGGCCTCAGCATACGTCTATCTTGAAAGTAAAGTGCAGTACTGCCGACCCGTGCTCTGCACTTTGAACGGCATCAGGAAAGCTACGCGTACGCAAACGTGCGTTGATATTGCCTTCTTTTAACCGACTTTTTAATTAATTATTTTGGGAGTGTATACCTGGTGTTTTCATTTCCTTATAACGATATTTATATCAAAATATTGTTTTATCTCGTTCACCAACGTCTGAACAAAGTCTCGCCATATTCACAGCAAAGGAAGAAGAATATAAATCGAAACCTTATATAATTTATAATTGTCACGTGTACCTTGTGGTGAGGTTGCCTTGCTGCATGCCCATCCGCGAGGAACAACACGAAGCCGGGGTTTCCAAAACGAGAAACTACATTTATTAAAGTGACATGAAAAGGTTGTTAGTAATAAAGTATAATAATGCCGGGCATTAGACCTACACAGTCTCTGTTGCGTCCGTCCGCCTCCCCCTTCCGTGGGCGTGTCCCCCTCTTTTATACACTTGCGCGCCTGTCCTTCGTGCGCTGTTTGCGCGCCCCGGACCTTCTTTACTCTGAGTGGTCAGCAGCGGCCTCTGGTGGTGGTGGCCGACCCTCGTTCCCACAACCTATACGCTGACTTACTAACTCTGTATTCTACCGTTTGGAAAAATTCGCCGGTATAGTTAGAGGTACATAAATTAATTCTTATTCCAGGTTTGGCCAGTTGTACCGAAATTGCAAAACTTCATCAATTTAGCGATTTTGAGAATATTAAACACCGGTGCAACGACGAAGCTCTGTTCTTCCTTCAGGGTAAAGAGAACTTCTATTGATTCGCTGGAGAAGTAGGATGCACTGTATCAAGCATTCGTAGGAACAATATTAAAGTACTCCTACCTAGTGCCTCAGTTGACAGGGTATTCAGCGTTGAAGTCGACATCTTCACGAAGAAATGAGGCAAGATGTCTCGCGAGAATTTCGGAGAGCCAGCTGTTGCTAAAAATACCCTAATGTCAATCATTGGGACTGGTGGCAACAATAAACGCCCGAATGACCCTCTTCCCCTTGTTTTTTACTTGAGGACAGTAATGCTGGAAGAGACACCACAAAAGTAACGGATTTCGTTTTGGGGTAACGGTCACTTACTTTTGTAAAAGTAATTGTAATTGAAATTAATTACAATTTTAGCCTTGTGTTATTGTAAATGTCATTCATTTCTTTATTGGTAGCGTGTACAAGTCTGCTCTGAGGAAACAAGGCGCTCAAACATTTTTGGATGGATATTCAAATAAGCTATGAGAGGTGATATTTCAAAGGTTACGCCTTTACTTTAACGAAGCATGAGCACGAGCCCCTAAAGCAAAGATCGCGAGCATCACTGCGGTGCACACACCGTCGCCAAGAGCAGCGATATTATCGTGGAATGCTTTGGAGAAAATGTCAGTATTACGTTGTCATTTTTCGCCATTTATTTATTAAGGCTAACGCTTCTGCTTGAGCGAACTTCCTTGAAAAGACAAGTTAAGCCCTTTAAGGGCTGCGCTTTTAGGGTGGTCATCTTAAATCACCTTGAATGTTGCAAAGGAACTGTAGGAGCTCGTTGTCAGCACGCGCTCATAAGTTGCGCACACAGCTATGGTCACCGTTGAGTGCTCCCTATTCGCCTCGAGGTTCGATCGACACGGCTGATGTGGTGAAAAGCGGAACTACCCTTTGTTTTCACTTACTTGGAGCAAACCGAATGCTACGGACGAGAGGCCGAAGCCACGGGAGGCACCAATGGAGCACTCGCGCACTAGAATCAACTGCTAAAAGCTTGGGCTCTGTACCCTTGCCCGTAATCTGAGCCGTTAGTGTGGATGCTTGGTCTACATCTGTATTGTGGAATGATGGCATCACCACGTGCCTCATAGAGAACCATGGATAAACAAAAGCACGGTTGCACACTCTTCAGTCTGGGTCTCGAGGCCAATAGGGGGTATTCACTGGAAGCCATAGCTGTCTGTGCAACTGATCAGCGCGTTGTGACATAGAGCTTTCACAGTTCTCTTGCAACGTGCATTCCGCAGCATCAAGATTGCCGGTCTTAGCAGCCTATTAATGTGAGCCCGCACTGAGCATGCGCTTTGAACATCGCCCTCAAATGTGGCGTCCAGTAAATACCATCTATAGTGTTCCTTTTGTGCGCTATAAAAAGGGCAAGGAGAGTTAGGAGAACAGTTATTAAACGCCAATAGATGTTTGCATGCTGACGCGCCTAGAAAGCTAGTCTGGCCACCGTGGATAGGGAACGCTTTGTTTGGGCGCCCGTCTGGAAACCGTTGGTACGCCTCAGCAATGCTTGACAATCAGACAATCTACCCACATGAACAGCAAGGTGACGGCGCCTAAAGGATGTACTTGCAAACGTCTATAAACAAGACGAAATGCATTTCTCTTTATTCAGCTTTTTTACACACTTGCTTTTATTTTTACAACAGGAATCAAGATACTCGCGTTAGGTAGAGTTGGGCCTAACCGCGACTAGTGGCCGCAAAGTACGGGGCGCTTTTAAAGGGGTAATGATACAATTTTTCTACTTCTTCCTCCTTAGCATTAATTCTCAACTGAAGGCAAATTGAGAAATCACGTCGTCGTGACATGCGTGAGCACAGGTGTGATGACTCCAAGCTTCCACCGTTTTTTTTTTGAGCACACCATTGAACTTGTCATTCGCAAGTGACGACAAGTTCCATCAGGGCACTCATTGGCCACGAACGCGGGTCCAAATATTCATCGACGGATTGACTGTTGAGGAGCGCAAATGTTAGAGTGGCGCAGTTCTTGTGTTCAGAGTGAGCTGTTGTCGGCTGACGTCATTTTGGCAGCGCTGATGTGCTTTGGGTACCGCGGATGTATCATAGTGAAAAGGCGGAGAGCTTTCAAGCAAATGAGGTACGAAATAGTCCGCGATATTTGCAAATGTTACTACCGAAAAGCTTGCTTTTGACTTTCTACCTACCCTCTTTCTTTTGGCTCACTCAACGATATGCGATTAGCAAAGTCCTAATTTAAAATAATTTATCCCAGCCCAAAACTGGTTTCATGGCCTCTTTAGGGCTGCCCGTAGTAACTTGGGCATTACAGTCGTGCTGAAAGCCAGGCTGATTTCAATTTTTATCTCATTTCAGTGGCAAGCACGATACCGGTGCTCCCCACTCGGGGCAGTTTTTCATGACATATGAGAAGCAATAAAGAGGGAACGCGCAGAGATATGATCGGTGCCAAGGTGCATGTGCTCAAGTACGCTCATATTTTTGACAGCATTGCCAAGAGAAGCTGTTCCGCATCGCACTTACCGGAGCCTTTGAAGCATGCTCCTAAAATGACCCTGCAAAGCGTTTCTGGCCATGTTTTAATTTACATCGCGTTCGCTCAAACTAGTGAGTGGAACTCTATACTCCGTTTCATAGTTAGTATGTAAAGCTATCAAAGCTACTGACTCCAGCGCGATAGCTTCATCTATTGTTTCATTTGCGCGAGAAGGCGTGCAGACGCGTCAAGGAGGTCAAGACCTATGCTCGCGCAAGCGCCGTTCGCGATCAAAAGCGTCACTGTGGTCGGCCTTCCACGATTAGCCGAACGCTGACTATGACGTCAGAAAAGTATTTATCATCGACGGAAACAAGAGGAATGAAAGAACTTTAATTTTGACGGTGTTGGCAGTGTTCCTTTGAGAGCGCAATGATTTCAAGCTTCCACCATGCTATTTACAAACACCATCGAACTTGTTGTTCGCAAGGTAATGACGTCACAAGGGGGAACCATAGGAGGGCGCCGCCAAAACATCTCGCCGCTAATAGCCCCAACCATAATCCCGGTGGCAGCTGTGCTAACGCTCCTGTTTGCGTTGCAAATGTCGCGTCTTTGCGCGTGTTACGTATTTCGTTCTTATTGCAAATAAATTGCCAATTCATCATTACTCTTTTAGTGCAAAATATGATACGCGTGCTTTGAAACTGAACGCACAATAAGAAAACAAAAAGTGCAAGTTTTGATATTTTCAAAGACATACCTCTATGCATTCCAAGTTTCTAGACTTGTAATGCATCCAAGACGCGTTCTTATTTTTTTTTATTAAAAGATGAAGGACTCGTTTAGTTCCCTGTATACGTGTTTTTCTGAATTAGCACGCTCACATTTTTTAATATTTATTCAAAAAGAGCCTTTTTTATGCAATATTGAAGTCTCGTTAGTGTCACATCATAACGCAGCAACGACATTTAAGGGCGTGCTCCTGATAAATATAGGAACTCCACATACAAAATATTAGGAGTGCAACGCCACCCCTTTGTTTGTAAACACAACGTGATTGTGATAAAATTTTAAAGAAATTCCTTAACGCGTTCTCGGTTTTCTCAGACAGCGTTCTGGCATCTGATCTAATTTTATTTAATTGTATGCTAGAGAAACTGAGCTGGTCCACCTGAAGCGTGATTTTTTTTGTATTCATATTCAGATTTGTTTAAAATAATTTTAAATCATGGGACTATTTTGAAGCTCGACTTTGTACGCAAGAAACCGGTTTCAAAGAAGGGGCAGCTATTTAAATAACAATTATTTAGTTAGAGCTTTTATCGTTCTAATTAAAATCACTGCCTATGATTGTAATTATTTTAAAGCATACTAATTGTCCTAAATAATAAAAATAACCTATGTTGTAGCAGACGACGCGCACTTGCGCCATCTTTTGAAAGGTGGCTGAAATTCGAGGTTGAGAAGTTCAGGCAAAGTGGCGCTGATTCTGTCCCTTACGCAGAGGATTCTTTTATCAAATATTTCCTCGCGCTACTTCCTCGTTCTTGCAGTGAGTCAGTTAATCTTGCAAGAAAAAAAAAGAAAGAAAACGAGAAGCGCGTCACATGGGTCCCGAGCAAGTTCTCGAAAACACCTAGTGCCCATAAATAAGCTATTCAATGCTGCCCGCCATGTTCTGACACCACGAAAGGTGCAAATATTCAACTCCATCTGATGATGACGACGAAGGGGAATTTCTTTCCCTTCACTCCAAGATTTTTAACAAACACTTTTTTAAGGTTCTAGCCTTCCAATTGCGCTGGTTCTGTTTTGGTCGCCATCGTGGAGAGATTTGAGATTTTCAGTTTTCATGTTACTCTACTCATAGACAACTTACAGAGAGCGTTATGTGCAAACCGCAGTGACTGGCACGGAAACAAACAGCCAGTCATCTTCACTCAAATCTGAGGCTCAGGAAAAGGGTCTAATAAACCACTTTTCCAAGTGCTCTATCAAAAGCGTTGCACATGTGCGAAACCGTCACTAAATCGTCTTTCTTTGGATCAATTTTTATACATTTGTTCAAATAAGAACAATGTAAAACGATCAACTTTCAGGGTGTTGGTTTAACAATGCAACGACTCCAAGCTTCCACTTTGCGCTTTACACCAACCACGACCCTTGTTCATTGCAACTGGTTATAAGCAGCTACGTCCGACTTGCTAGAAACAGCGTCTCAGCTGAGACTGTGGGAAAGAAAGCAATGCCAAAGCTAGCGCTCGAGCTGAGCAGGACTCAAGCCGCGTCTCAAGACAGTCGCGTCTCAGCAGCGAGACGCTGTTCTAGCAAGCCCGCCCAGGATCACAACTCGTGAAGGTTCCTCGCGCTTCTCTTCGTTTTGCGGAGTCCCCGCAATGAGTGATGCGAAATAAAATCAAGCGAGTTGCTCAGTGCTGCCCTGCCATGTTCTTCCATGACAGGGGTAGAGAGCGGTTTCCTTGTGGCCTTCACTCTCGCCAAGGAGCTATGGGACTTCTCTAACCGCACAGGGGTGCGACCACACAACCATGCCCAACGCTGCCTGAGCCATCCTTAACAACTGTTCCCCGACCACTGCGATTAAAAATGTGTGCAATTAAACTTGCTTGAAATAACTGTAGTGAGCCGATTGAAATAAGTTTGGGCTTACAATAATGTAATGCTTGTCCATAGAAATTTGTTTCTTAAGGAGACGAAGAGAAAGACGTGTTCTGCATAAGTCCCTGAAGGCAGCCGGCCTCACAACCTGTAGGTCTAATTACTCTATAAACTTATCCAACTCAACCCCGGAGCAAAGAGGACAACACGGTGAGGAGGACGTGACTCTCAGAAGTGACAGCTAGATGATGGACATAGAAGAAGAGGAAACCAGGCAGAGCAGGGATAGAAAAAGAAGAGGAGGGAGGATTCTACAAATGGCGGATCGAGTAAAGAACTATTTCGTAAGCATATCTCGAATTGTATTTTTAGAACGCTACATTTTTGGCGCAGTCGACAGGATCCTATCATGTGGATCACCCTCACTACAAAAGATGACGCCGGAGAAGAGCTCGTCTTCTCATCTTGCCAGCCGCAAGACGAGGAGGCATTTCCACTACCACCTCGGATCACTACTCAGGAGTTGATTCAACTCGTTTCTGACAAGACAGGAATGGACGTCAGTGCCATCCTACAGAAAAGGACTGTCAAGGTCAACCTAAAGGTAGCTGATTTTCAGACCTTCATCATAGAGCCCATGGAGGAGGGCCCGGTGAATCCTCAAGACGGCTTCCGCTTCCCCTCCGGTCCTCAAGGCGGCTCTCAAACCGGAACCCAAGGCGAGTTCCAATCGAACTCCCGAAGCGATTTCCAATTCGGAACTCAAAGTGACTTACAGGCCTGTCCCCAAGACAATAATCAGGCCTATCCCCAAAACAACTTCGTTGAGCTCCAAAGCATTCAGCGTGCTGTTGTCACTAACCCCGAGGACCCAAATCACCTCGTCCACCAGATCCTCCTTGCACAACAACAACAAATAATGCAAAACCAACAACTGCTTCAAGCCATCGTCGGACTTTCACGAAACCAGGAAGCTCCACGCCTTCGAATGGTAAAGCCGGACCCGTTTGATGGTCACACAACAAACTCTGAAGCTTGGTTGTCATTTTATGAATACGCTAGTGAGAAAAATGGCTGGCGTTCCGACGATGACAAAGTAAAAAATCTGCGACTTTTTCTCACCGGAATGGCGAAAAAGTGGTATGAGCTCCACCTAACGGGCCATCTCAATGACCCCTGGGAACAGTGGAAAAGGAGTTTTCATTCGGCATTTCAAGAGAATCCCGTGGAGAAGTGGGATAAAGCTATATTCTTCAAGTACAAAGCAGGAAGTGTCATGGAATATTTCTATGAAAAACGACGATTGCTCCAGATGGCAGACTACTCCCTACCAGACTCATCCGTAGTCCCGCTGGTTATTCACGGACTTCCGAAAGAGCTGCAAAAACAGGTCCAAGTGAAAGCACCCAAAACTGTGGAGGGCCTTCTGGACTGTTTTCAACATCTCTGCTTAGATGCGTGGCCCCGAGCAGCGCAGAAGCCTACTGAAGCAACCCTTCAGTCGCACAGATATGGAAGTCTTGGACAAAAGCCTTCGCATTGGAATCCACAAGCTGTGCCACAGAAGCAGTCAGCGACTCACGTAGCAACATTTGAGGACCGTGAAACGGCTGAAGTCCAGACAACCACAAAAAACGGATAAAGGAGGGTGTACAGTCCCACCCCTCGACAACAATGGAGACTGTCTGTTTGTCCCAATCAACACTCTTGTATATAAATGTAAATGTGAATGGACGAACCTTAAAAGCTCTCGTCGACAGCGGAGCGTCTGTGACTATAGTTAACCAAGAGGTTGTCGATCGTGAAAGAACTTTTGAGGGTCGTGCAATTGAGGTTCAAGGCTACGACGGAAGAAAGAAAATACACAACAAATGGATTCACCTGACCATTCAATATGAATCCCAACAAGTCCAGACCGAAGCTCTAGTAATTAATGGACTAAATTATGACTTGCTACTGTCTCGGCCCGATATGAAGAAAATGCACATTAACCTATACTGGGACGATACAGTCCAAGTATCTGACACAAACCTTGCCAGTGCAAAGAAAAAGGTAGAATATGTGGGATCGGTTGATGATATACTCATCAACTACCCAGAAGTAATACCTGTGGGCAAATACCCTCCCGCAACCACTTGTTTCGAAGTACCATTCGAGTTGGCGGATACCACCATTGTCAGACGGAAGCCATACAACATGTCATTAGAAAAGAAACGTTGGCTAAAGAGGGAACTAGAAGACATGCTGGATGCCGAAATCATTCGACCCTCGGTCTCCTCTTTTGCATCACCAATAACCATCGTACCGAAGGAAGATGGATCACTACGGCTATGTACAGATTATCGCATGATTAATCGTCAAACCGAACTATTTCCTTTTCCGATGCCCAGAATTGACAACATCATCGATGAGACAGGAGGATGCACAGTATTTTCTAGGATTGACCTGTGTAAAGGATTTTTACAAGTTCCTTTAAGGGAAGAGTACAAGAAATATACTGCATTCGTAACACCATTTGATGTGTACGAGTACAACAGACTTCCCTTTGGCTGGAAGAATTCACCAGCCTGGTTCCAAAAGATGATGAACGAACTACTAAGCCCATTTCTAGGAAAGTTCTGTAACGTCTATATCGACGACATAATTGTATATTCAAAGAGTCAAGAAGATCACAGTCACCATCTGGCATACGTGCTGGAAGCTTTAAAAGGGGCACATCTTAAGATCAATGTAAAAAAGAGCGAATTCTTCCAAGGAAAGGTGGTGTTTCTTGGGCGGAACTTCGACGGAAGGTCTAAAACAACCAAGCAAGAATCCGTTGCTCGGATCTCCAGCCTCCGAAAGCCTTTTGACGTCCATTCGCTCAGAGTGTTTCTTGGGCTTGCCGGACATTTCAGGTCTTTCATCCAGGATTTCGCAAAGAAGACAAGGTGCCTTACGCGACTAACGCAACATGATGTACCATTCGAATGGTCCAACGAGTGTGAAGAATCCTACCAGCATCTAGTGCAAGCGATTTCTTCTGATCCTGTATTGATTTTACCTGATTTTGACCTGCCTTTTGAACTGAACACAGATGCATCCCACTATGGTACAGGTGCTGTTCTTTATCAGCGTAATCTGACAAAGCCAACATCTCAACAGCTCTCCGTCATAGGGTATCACTCATATACTTTTTCTAAGCCTGAAGTAAATTACACAACAACAGAAAAAGAAGCCCTAGCTGTTCTCAAGGCCGTGCGATACTTTCGTTCGTACCTCGAGGGCCACAAGTTCAAACTCTTCACGGATCACCAAGCATTAACGTTCCTCCTACGCATGACTGAACCGAAAGGAAAAACAGCTAGATGGATAAACGAACTCCAACAATTCGAGTTTGAAGTATTTCATCGGCCAGGAGTTCATCTGAAAGATGCAGATGCATTGTCTCGTCTGTCGATTTCCGAGATGAGGCATGATACGGAGGAGGTCTTCTACACTCGACTGTGGGAGGGAACCGAAGATCTAACTTTCAGCGATGGCAAGTTTCAAGTTCCAGTCACGGCTGTAAGTTCCATTCTCAGGCTATACCATGATAGTCCAGAATCAGGCGGCCATGATGGATTTTGGAAGACGTATAGTAAACTGGCTCACCGATTCTGCTGGCCTGGAATGAAGCAAGACATCTACCAGTATGTGCGTTCGTGTCACGAATGCCAGATGAACAAAGCCAAGCAGAAGCAACGATACAATGAGATGACTTTGCCAATTCACTCGGATGTCCCATTCGAAGTAGTCCATCTGGATTTTGCCGAATTAAGAAAGAAGGGTGAGGGAGTGGCTAGAACCCAAGCTTTTCTTATAGCCATAGACGAGTGTACGCGCATCGCTGCCTCAAGAGCAGGAAAAGAAGACGCAAACAGCGTCATTTCAATGCTAGAAAGGGACATGTTTATTAACACCAAGGTAATTGTTTCAGACAATGGTCCTGCGTTCCGGAGTAGAAAACTGGAGCAATGGGCAAGATCAAGGGGAATCGAACTGCGCTTTGCTGCCCCATATCACCCGGAAGCGAATGGCCTCGCAGAAAGACTGATTCGAGACTTGAAGCAGTACTTGCATATGTACCCGAACTTCGTCGGCGGTTGGAAGTGTGCCCTTGAGGCAGCAGTGGCCCATCATAACCGCTCACATACTACAGCCCTAGGCTGTAGTCCCAACTATGCGGCATTCGGACTTGCACCTTACTTGCCGGCAGATGTACAACTTGGCATCAAAGATGATCTAGTGCTGACAGAAGAAAAGAAGACTTATAAACAGCAAGAGCTCTATAGGAAAAGAATGAAGAAAAACTTTGACAAAAGATTTCGCTCAGTCCCTGACATTCAAGTGGGCGATTTTGTCATTGTTAGGAAAGGCATCCATGGAACACACACAAAGTTTTCCGGGCCCTACCAAGTGACGAAAACGGCTACCACGCAAGGTGTCCTAAAAGTCATCTGGTATACCACTTCACCAAATGTCACTGAATGCGCCACCATCGGAAATGTGTTTCCATATCATCCCAGGAGGAATGAGTAAAAAAGGTTGGTATAATGTGACAGCTAGATGATGGACGTAGAAGAAGAAGAAACCAGGCAGAGCAGGGATAGAAAAAGAAGAAGAGGAGGATTCTACAAGATGGCGGATCGAGTAAAGAACTATTTCGTAAGCTATTCTCGAATTGTATTTTTAGAACGCTACACTTGTCTATACAAATTTGCTTCTTAAGGAGACGAAGAGAAAGACGTGTTCCGCATAAGTCCCTGATGGCAGCCGGCCTCCACAACCTGTAGGTCTATTACTCTATAAACTTATCCAACTCAACCCCGGAGCAAAGAGGACAACACGGTGAGGAGGACGTGACTCTCCAGAAGAAATTAAAGCGCTGTAGGATCGGTAGGGTGACAGTGACCCATCCAAGCTGCCGCCGCAGGGAGCAACAACTCCCCGGTGCAAAGGCCGTAAGAGATCGCGCCTGTTCACTCTAGCCCGGCCGTTGCTCTTCAAACTGCTGAACGAGGCAATGTCCACTCACACAGGGACGTTTTCTTATGTTTTCCTACGTTGCGTTATAACTAGGTCTGGGCACTTGATCTAATAACCTACCGATGAAACAATTAATGATTTAATCGCGATTAAATTTTTAACCAGTTGATCCGTTAAATTTTGGCAAAAGGAAAAATTAAAAATGTAACGCTTTTACCACGCACGTGTACGAGTACACCTGTATGAAAGCAAACTTTAGGCGAAATCTTGACCTAAAGTAAACTGTAGGGGCGAGATATGTGACTCGAAAGAAATGTAGAAGGTTATATGTGCCCCCAGCCACTTCAACGCCATGCGATTGTCCGTTTAGCGCAGCTGAAGCTATGGGCCTATTACTAAATTACGCAACCATCATAAAGAATGCAGGGAATGGTGTTCCACGCGCCGCAAGTGCTGGCGTCTGCAGCAGTAACTGTTCCAACGTCGAACTGTCCTAAAGAAAAGGCCTAAAACAAATGGCATCTTGCACGCGCGTTCGTCAACGCTTTAGTTTGGTTATTTACTTCGAATCTTTTATACGGGGAAGGCGTGCGCGTGTGGCCCGTGGAACACCAATCCCAGCATTCTCCTTCATGCTTGGGTAATATAGCAATAGGTCCATTGATTAATTATTCGATTAAGATTGGCGCCCAGTCCTAGTTATCACTTAGTCCGCAGGACATCTGTGCTTCATATGTTGCATGCAAATCTACTTTTTGAACTGGATTCCATGCCTCGTTCGAACCACAAATGTCCCGTAAACTTTCAACTTTGCATGTGTCTCGCGCAAACGAAACCATAAAATGAAGCCACGCGCCAGCTTCAGCAATGTAGTATGCATCTTTCCATAAAGCGTACGAGCGCGCGTTCATTGTTGTGTTTGCGCCATTTGCTTCGAAGGGCCGCTCGAGACTAGGGATGCCGCGAACTTTTTCGAACCGAAGTTTCGATGATCGAATCGAGCGGTTCGAAAGGTTCGAAAGATTTCGAATTTTCGAACTTTCTATATCGTAAAATTCGACGGAAGTCGAATTTTCGAACTTGTAAAACTAAGAAGTTCGACGCTTTTCGAACCGTCGAACTTATTACGCTAGAAAATTCGATCCTTTTCGAACTTTCGAACTTATTATGCTGCAAAATTCGATGCTTGTCGAACTTTCGAACTTGATAGACCAAAAAATTCGATGATTTTCGAACTTTCGAATTTCTTGCACTAAAAAGTTCGAAGCTTTTCGAACTTTCGAACTTCCTACGCCAAGGAATTCGATAATTTTCGAACTTTCGAACTTATTTATCAAGAGAATTCGAAAAGTTTCGAACTTTCGATTCCTGAAAAATCAAAAGTTCGACGAACTTCGAACTTTTAGGGTAAAAGTTCGACGTTCGTCGAACTTCGAAAGACCGGCGGACGGTTTCATTTGAATTCAAGTAGTGAGGTACAATCGTAATTTTTTTTTCTCGAATTTTTACATGCGGTGCTGCGTTCCTTACGAAAGACAATGCCGCTTATTACAATGTTCTGGCAAGCTCAGTTTTAAAGAAATAAATTCCCGAAGGGGCGAGGAAGGACGACGGGTTTTTGACGATTGTCGTTTGTGCCATATTTGAAGCGCGCTAAAGCCGAAGCTATTTACGGTAGAGATGTTAAACTTTTTAAGAATGATCTATGTATAGCCTAGGTAAGTGTCGTCTTAAGATGTGATTATTGTTATTCAATATGAGTTTCGAAGAAATGTCCAAACATGTATCTACGGGCAATTATGTCCTAAACGTGGTATTTTTTTTCGTCTAAGTTGTTTGAGGTATCGCATTTAAATTAACACCACAGACAGTACATATAATTGCCATCTGCAGAATACAAAATAATGTGGAATGAGGAATAAATTAACTCATGGGGGAAGATTTCTAATATTAATCAAGTTCAACACGTCATTAAAAATATTTTTTTTTTTTGCTTTACGTTTTTGGGAAGTGTTTCTTCTAGCCTGTACACATTTTGGTAGGAGAAACTTGTTTCGAAGTTCTGAGCTTCTGAATATGCAAGAATACAACACTTCCGGCGGGATCTTTATAGTTTCTTTTTTTTTCTCCAGCTTTTTATCCCCGCATTCATTGTTATGTTTATTTTTCTTTTACCAATGGCACAGTTATTTAGGTCGAAAAGACATAGCTTTGAACTTCCGAACCTCTAAGCATGTGACAAGTAGTGCCTTCTGACAACGAGTTTCCGAAAATGACGATTCTACGCGATCTTTTATGCAGTGAAGAGCGACAGTAGCTATACATATACATAAATAATTTCAGATTAAAATAAGCTCGACCACGCCCTCTTTCCCCGTATTGTTTTCTTTAACAGTCCGAAATATCTGGAAGGGGGGAAGGGGGCTAGAGCACCTCCCCCCTCCCCCCGTTTTTCCTCTTCCGACGCCACTTGTATTGTAGAACGCTCCTCGACCTCGAGTTGTGTCGGCTTCTGTGCTTTTTGCGGGGCGTTTCCTCCGTCCCGGAAAATAAACCTCCAGGACAATTACAAACTTAAAGGGGCCCTGCAATCATAATTAAGCGTCTACCTTTTTGCGGTTTCCACGTCTCTTGGGGTTCGGGCAAGCCAGCGGGCACGGAGAGAGTAACTAAATATCAGTGCGTCATATTTTAACCGGACGACGCGGAAACCTCCTCCACCGACGAGGGCGACCCGCGGTACCGAAAGCGCGCGTAATGTGACGTCTTAGGTCCTGGGCTTACTACTGGTCAGAGCCGCTAAAAGCTTCTTTTTAGTCGAAATACAAAATATAAGTGGCGCGAACCGTTTCAATTATTTATAAAAGTAGTTTTTGTTCAGTATTTTAGATTAGAAAAGAAACAAATGCAGTTTATAAAGTACGGAAACAAGAAATGATCCGTCGACATACCCGCCACCAAGCGGTGGAAAAGGCGGCGCATACTAGAAAGGAGTAGTGGGATCAGGCGCCGACACGGAAAGGTCCCGGATGTACGCGGCGGCGCTGCGGCCGTAGGGACCGAAGGACCCGACCGGCTCTGAGCGTTCCCAAGGCCTTCGGTGAGCAGCTTTGTCTGGCGGTTTGGCCATTTCGCGGTATGGCAGCGCGAAGTGGCTCCCATTCTGAACTGATTTTTACCCCGTGTTTGCTGTCGTTTGTGGCCAATGAAGTGTCATGCCGAATTAGTGTTTAATCGCGCAGCAAATGCAATGAGAGCCGCTCTAGCTGCCCGCTACATACAGCCTATCCAGAACACGCTTTAGTGGCGTCCTCTCGCGCCGTCGACACGGAGTACGGCAGCCGTGAGCGCTCGCTCAGCTCACTACCCCTCGTCTGGTTCACGGCCACTCAAGCAACCAAGGACGTCATGAAGGAGGTTATTTTTTGCTTGTTTTTGTAATTTTAATTTGCCTATAACTTTTAACATAAAGCGAAATTCGAGAAAAGAAAAGTGTCATTAAGTTACTACGTTCAGTGCGCTCAGGTTTGGTGCAAATTAAAAATTAGTAAAAGTCAATGCAGGACCCCTTCACCTTACAATATGCCAGCGTCACTCGGGCGGCGTTCGATCGGATTACTACCAGCGTGCAAGGGGTGGGGGAGGTAGTTTTCCAGGTCGCTTCAAGGTTTTTTCGAGCCTCAACCTCCTGCCCGCCCCTGGCCGTTTCGAACTGGATGAGTATCGTAAAACAGTGCGTTTGTGTGATCACTACAACGCTGCACGTTAAAGACCGCCCCCCCCCCCCCTCCCCGGGCTGGCGGTCAAAATTACTGATCTATGGTCACACGCCACTCTGCACTGGCAAATTTTCCAGCACAAAAAATTCACAATCTTCGAAGTTTTCTTTTTCAAAATTAGCTTTAAAAGAGAATCGAAACCTTGGGAACTTTTCGAACTTTATGTAGAAGAAAATTCGAAATCTTCGAATTTTTCGAACTTCAGATCTCAAGAAATTTAAATTTTCGAATATCTCGAATTTCTATGTTCGGAAAGTTCGAAATCTTCGAATTTATCGAACCTCAAGTAAAGGAAAATTCGAAATATTCGAACCCGGAAATTTTAGAAACCATGAAAGCTTCGAACTTTTCGAATTCGAAACTCCACTGGATCGGAAGTTACGAATTTTTCGGAAATCGAACCTCGGTCGGTACGAAAATATCGAAATTTTTCGAATGCGAACCTCAGTTCGCTTCGAAAATATCAGAAACCTTTCGAAATCGAGCCTAGGGTGGTTCGCGACATCCCTACTCGAGACACAGGTCTCGTGCACTGGCGCATTTGACGCTACTTGCAAGACAAACGCAAACTCATCGAGAGGCTTCATGCCTCTGGCCACCGTGAAGACACGTGCCACGGGAGGGTGCTTCGCCATTCGTTTCAAGGATGGGCCGCTCATTTCAGTGCCGTGCATCCATTTGCTTCCAAGGGTCTCTCGAGACACGGGCCTCGCGCTCTGTTGTGTTTTACGCTACTTGGAAAACAAACGCAAACACATCCAGGGCTTTAGGACAATCGTAAATCCCCTTGATAAAGGCGTTTCTATTTATTTTATTTTTTTGTCAAATAGCGCCAATCGCTGGGGGTGGAAACACACCAGATACGTGCCACGAGCGAGCCATTCGCTCCAAAGCGCCGCTCAATTCAGCGCTGCGCCGCCATTACCTTCCAAGGGCCGCACCAGACACGGGCCTCGTGCACTGTCGCATTTGACGCTACTTGCAAGACAAACGTAAACAGATTGAGCGGCTTAAGTAGTGTGAACATAGCCTTAGCTAGAATACACGGATGTCCACCTGCTTCGATCATGATCACGATCATGAGCAGATTAGGGAGCGGCTTGCACGAGAAGCTGGCGCGAGAGGCACTCCGGTGCCTCGTCACTTCGTCACAAGAAAATGCGTCCCAATTCGACACGCTCGCGCGTCGAATTGCGAAACGCGCGATAATTAATATCAACGTCATCAAAAGTTTCAAATACAAATAATTCACATCGACATCATTGAGATCACATTCATTAACATACAATGCCAGCGTTACTGTAAAATTCTTCATTTCTGTTGCATTCAAACAGAAAATATATGTATATAAAGATACATGTAAGACGCTGGTATATTTTTTTCAACGTCAAATTATCAATAGACTTAATTAATATTGAAAAAAATATCAAAAGCACTATAAAAAGCACTTAAAAATCTGCTACCCACTCGCCTAACAAATTTTAAGTTTAGGTTACTGGGGCTAAAAAATAAACTTTTATTCTTTTCTTGAACATGCATAATCTTCGACCTCGGCGTACTATTTCAACAATATTGAGGTGGTTATTTATAAGGTCAGATAATTGGTAATCAAGTTTAATCAAACTACCATCCAAATTATGAGTTATATTGAGCGCCCTTCTGAACACCCGTCTTGAAACAAAAATCTGCTATTGCTTGTTTTATCATAGATCAAAATGCACGAACACGCATACTAAAAGCGCAAGGCCATGGTGCATGGTTTGCGCTTGATTGCTTTGACCGGGGACAAAACGCGCTGTAAGACGTTGAGCTCCGTGGCATAGTGTCTTCTGACTCTGCTTGATTGGCCTCATTTACCTGTTATGTCGGCTGCGCTCTGACTTACAGCAAAATGAATTTAAACGTTTATGTCGTTCAAATGCTCTCTCATTTACGAAATGCTGACAAGGCATGTCTTATATATGTTCTTTAAGGTTTGATAACATCCTTCACTGATTGATTGACTATATTTTTAATTATTGAATAGTTAACACGATAGCTTCTGGCTTGTGAGCCTCTAACGAAATCGCTTTGCCAACCCTGCAGCGCGGAACAAAGCCAGTTTCAAAGAACAAATTTTGCCCAGCTATACTTCGTTTCACCTTATGTTGTACCGAAGAAAAGGCTAGAAGCGCGAGCTCGTAGCGTTGGGCGCTGCTCTTAACGCACGAGACCTTGTGCCGCCAAGATGTGCGCTAGAGCAAGGGCTCGCGCTTGGCATTTCCTGCGGTACATCATAAGGTGAAACAAAATGGTATGCTCGGCTGGTCACTTTCGAGCGCTCCAATCATCCGAGTCGGAGCTACCAGATCCCGGAGCGCCTCCGCATCGGAGCGAGAGAATCGGCGCGCCCAGCCGAACGCTCCTCTACTTTTCAGAGCGGCAAGCCGAGCGGATAGAGGGTCGCCTGTGCCACTAGAGGACGGCGCGAGCCGCCCTCTAGCGGAACTTTTGCTTCTCGGATTCAAAGGGTTCAGCAGTATTCAGTCATCCATCCATCCGTCAATCCTTGAAAAATGGCAGCCATCAACGCGGACGCTGATTAGGTCAACGCAAGCCAGCCGTGCCAAGCGGAAGTTCCTGCGAAACTATAAAAACAGACAACATTACAGCTTGAAAACTCTCGTACTTTTGTTCTTACCGCTTCGTCCGTGTAGGTTCGCACTATAGGAAGTATTCACTGGACGCCATATTTGTGGGTGCTGTTGAAAGCGCATGCTCAGGATGAGCTCACATTAATAGCCTGCTAAGACCGGCACTCTCGATGGTGCGGAATGCACGTTGCAAAAGAACTGTAGAAGCTCACCATCAGCCCGCGCTCAGCATTCGCGCACACAGATATGGCCGCCAGTGAATATTCCCTATAGACCTATGGTCGCTCACGTCGCCCTAACAGTCAAGTATGCACTAGCCGCGTATTGGTGGCGATGCTGTTTAAACGTGTCAGCCTGCAGGAGTAAACTCATAGCAAGAACCTAGCTAATACCGTGCACGCTCGTTCGTCCGCAGAATGCATCTGCTTGCGAATGTCAACGGGAAAGCGTCGCTTTCAGCACGCACTCGGAAGTCCGCACATCAGCTGATGGCGGCGCTCAGTGAAGTAAGCGTCTATAGAAACATAGGCCTTGACCTTGGGCACCGTACAAGGTGCGTCAAACAACTCGGCAAACTTCGCTTCGTAAACACGGCCCTCGTCGTCGTCGTCCGAGCTGCTGGTGTTGTCGCTGTCTGCTAGCTTCGCCAGCAGCACTGACGGTGCCACCCCTAACATTAAACGTCTTCGTTTCAACGACATTTCACCTCAATTCGGGGAGCACAACACAACGGTGACGGCGTCGAGACTGACGGCTGTTTTTCGCAGCCCTCTTTCTTCGGAGTAGCTGCGTTCTCGCCGTCCGCTTCCGACACAAAAGCAAAATGGCGGAATGGCTGGAGTCACGTGACCGGTCGGCAGCCAGATCTCTCGTGCGCTCCCACTTCCAAGTCAGAGCGCCTCAAACCGCTCCGATTCGGAGGACGGCGAGAGTCGGAGCTTCGAGAGCGCTCCGAAAGAACCAGCCGAATATACTTGGAGCGCCTGGCATCGACCAGCCGAATGCACACCGGCTTTTCAGAGCGCTCCAAGAGGCTGAAAAGCGACCAGCAAAAAAATACTAATCCGAAAGGCTGAAAACGCTGGTGTGATACAAATCATGAACGAAGCTGATCTGGCCCTAATTGTATAAAGCTAGAAATGTTGTCTAAAACAAGACATAACGCATGGTTTCTATTCAAGAAATTAATAAAGTTTATAAAAATGGATTATTTTCATTATTGCATTGCAATATACGTAGTTTGAACAAAAATGTGGATGCTTTATGTGCATTACTCGGTGAACATGTGTTTCAGTACAATGTTGTAGCACTGTCGGAAACATGGCTCAAAGGTAACGAGTATTTCAACTTTCCTGGCTACCAACTAATATCATTACCAAGGCCAACAACTACAAGAGGTGGTGGGGTCGCATTATTGATAAAAACTGGGCTAACATTCAAGAAATGCAGTGAATATACTTGTACATTAAGTGGTGAATATGAGATTCTTTTCGTCAGAATTTCGGACATTGTAGTCGGGGTAGTATATCGAGCTCCAGGTTCATGTCTAGGTTCTTTTTTTGAAAAACTAGAAGATATTTTTTCACAAATGACGGCACGAAGAGATCATGTAATCATTTGTGGGGATTTTAACATAGATATACTAAAGACAATACATAATGAATATTTATTCTTGCTACAGTCATTTAATTTCACAAACCTAATTAACAGTCCAACTAGGTTTGGTGTTGATTCAGCTTCAGCTCTTGATCATATATTATGCAACTTTAGCACAGAAGGTAGCATGTACGGCGTTTTAGATGTATATTTGACTGATCATTCACCTATAGTTCTTTTGACCTCAGAACCAGCACGCCAAAGTATCTATAAGGAGTTAAGCTGTAGTATAAAAAAACTAAATTATAAGACTCTCCGGAGATTATTAGTCACTGCAAATTTGAATGGCATGACTGATACTAATGTGGACACAAACTATCGTTGTTTTCATAATATACTTCGTCAATGCGTAACTGAATCATCAACCATTGAACCAAGGGGTTACTACAAGAAACCAATCTGCCCATGGATGACGTATAAAATATTGGAAATTATAAAAATTAAAGACTATTGGTATAGGAAGATGAAGCAACATAGAAATAATTCGTATTATATTGGTCAATTTAAAATATATAGAAATATGGTAACAGCTCTCATTCGAAGAAGGAAAAAAAGTACTACTGTAATATGATACAGAAATGTGGGAAAGATACAAAGAAAATGTGGTCAATTATAAATTCTATTATTAAACCTAAGAAACAAAATATGGTACTGCCAGAACTGGAGGCTACTGGGTGTCATAATGATAACGCCCTCACAGAGAAGTTTAATCAATATTTTTGCAATATTGGTAAAGAACTGGCTGAAACTCTCGAAGAGCCAATCACAAACCAGCTTCCAGATTTTCTTAGTAACACATTCAGCTATCAAGACATTACGTGCGAAGAAATTACGTCAATGATAAAAACGATGCCATGGGACAAGACTCCTGGATATGATGATATTTCTATAAACATAATCAAAGACAACATCGATATTCTTAGTATACCGTTGGAAAAGATATACAATCAAGCGTTTTACAGTGGTACCTACCCGGAACTACTAAAAATAGCAAGAGTGTTGCCGATTTATAAGAATGGCGACGTCAACCAATTTTCAAACTACAGACCAATATCGGTCCTAAGCTGTATAAACACTCTTTTTGAAAAACTTGTAGCCACAAGGGTAATTGCCTTTCTGACTAAATATGATATTTTATCTGAAAACCAACATGGTTTCCGAAAAGGCAAATCGACGGATACAGCAGTTTTAACAATTAGTCAATTCATTAACAATGCACTAAACAGCAATAAAATTGCAGTCGGCCTATTCTTAGACATAAAAAAAGCTTTTGATACTGTAGATCATGGCATACTTATAGAGAAATTACGAAGATATGGCTTTCGAGGCTTTTCACTTGACTTTTTTAAGAGTTATTTATCGTCTCGATCTCAAGTCGTTGGTATAAAGGAGCATTTCTCAACTAGTGAGTTTGTGCTGACAGGAGTCCCGCAAGGTTCAGTGCTAGGACCAATCCTTTTCTCTATTTACATAAATGATCTAGCTAATGTTACGACCAAACTGCAAACGATAATGTATGCAGATGATACTGCTATATTAGTCGCTGGAAATTCGCTAGAATTAATTCAGTCTGAAATGACACACGAACTTAAGCAAATAGAGAGATGGTTCCTAGACAATAAATTAGCTCTTAATTTACAAAAGACAAAATACATTGTGTTCTCGTCGCCCTCTAAGGATATTTCAGCTGGGGTGAGTGATATTAAAATAGGAAATAAACATATTCAAAGGGTTGAAAGTATTAAATATCTCGGAGTGATACTTGACTCGTGCTTTAATTGGAAGCTGCATATAGACGAATTGTGTAAAAAACTAGGATATTCTATATACACGCTAGTCAAAACACGTCAATACTTTGATAGTAAAACGCTTAAGCTGATATACTTTAGCATCTTTCACACTCACCTCCAATACTGTGTGGAATCCTGGGGATTCACCTATCAAAGCTACATACAACCAATTATGACACTTCAAAAACGAGCTATCAGAATATTAGCCAACGCAAAATATAGTACTCATTCCGCTCCACTATTTCAAAGCCAACAGATACTGCCATTTCACCTGGTACGAGATTACAAAGCTGTAATTATGATGCATAATATTTTGACAACAAATACACCACTACCATCAAGCATTTTCTCACAATCGGAAAGAGTCACTAGAAATGTTTTCGCCAACAATTTTAACATTCCATTGTCTCGTAATGTGTATGGTCAAAGGATGATACAGTATACTGGAACAAAAATATGGAACTCCTTATGTATCCCAATAAAAGAAAGCAAAATGTTCAAAAGTACACTTAAAGCATTTTATTTGGAAACAATGTTTCACTGACTAATATATTTGTACGGCACATGCATGGGTGCCAGGTAACCGCCGCAATATTTATTTTTGTACATTTGGAATGGAGCCAAGACTAGCCAAATAGGCTACGGATCCAGATGGTTTATGCAGTGTGATCTGTGATTACTTTGAATTTTGAATAAAATTGAATTGAATTGAATTGAATTGAATACCAAGAGTATAGGCACTCTCGATCGGGTCGATGAGCCTAGCTGGGTTCCGCTTCTGTGCGAGACTGGGCACTGCTAGCACCACTGGCACGTTTGCACGGCATTTGTGTCATGCGGAGACACGCGCTGAGCGCTGAACGATGCACGGGCGTGTAGGCAGAAAGGAGGAAATTAAGAGCAGAGGAGGAACATCCTCTGTCCTCGAGTTCGTTAACAGGCCGCATCAGGGCCGTTTATAGCCGCTGCAGTATTAGCCCGTGCGCGACCAGAAAGCGTCGCTGTGGGTCGGCCTTCCACGATTGGCCGAACGTGGCTGACTATGACGTCGGAAGGGGATTTATCATCGACGGGATAAGAGGAATCGAGCGAGCTTCAATTTTGACTTGGTGTTGAGCAGTGCTCCGCTGTGAGCGCAATGGTTTCAAGCCTCCACCATGCTGTTTACAAACACCATCGAACTTGTTGTTGCGCAAGGTAATGACGTCACAGGGGGAACCATAGGAGGGCGCCACCAAAACATCTCGCCGCCTGCTAATAAACGGCTCTGGGCCGCATGGATGAGTGCCGCCATCTAGTGGTTGAACCAATGCGTTCAAGATGGCCGCCGTGGGACCGCCGCCTAAATATAAAAAAAGGAAGCATTTGATGTATTTTAACGTAGTAGGTAATAAAAGTTAAGAATTTTAAGCAATTTTTTTTATTCTTGATGACGTCCTTGGTCCGAACCAATAGAGAACCGAAACGACAACAGCGTGCAACAGCCATGTGCCGATCTTCCTAATTGTTGGAATTAGTATCCAGTTATGAAGATGCGAATGTCCCACCAATTTATGGGTGTTCCAAGCAAAAAATCACGCGCTCAAAAGGATCCGAAAGGGTCCCGTGAACCTTTCAAGCACTCATACCTTTTGAATTTTATGTCGTCATTATCCGACGCTCTAAACCAATGTTGTCACTGAATGCTCTTATTTGACACCGATCGGCACGCCCTTCCAGCAGCATTTGGTTCTCTTTTCCCCTTTGCAATGCTCCTTTAGTTGCGCGCCTCGCGGTCACGGTATCACCAGGGGCCGCGCTGTAACATCGCTTCGAAGGCTTCCGGTAGTGCGGTACACGATACACGGTAACGGCTTGCTAAAAGGATTCCTGCAAGCGGAAATGAAGATCTTCTGTCTAAAATAGATGAAGTGGCAAAGAACCTGGATGTGCCTGATCTGGACATCGGATCAAATTATCGCAGCACACAGACTTTCCTCGCGTGCAGACAAAGCAGAGTGTCGAACCGAAATTTTTATCGGTTCGGTTCCGGTTCGGGTTCACGGCTTTCGGTTCGGTTCCGGTTCAGTTCCTGGGGAGCAAAAAATAACGGTTCAAACCGGTTCGAACCGGTTCGAACCGGTTTGAACCGCTAAATTGAGACTATTTTTTCCGCGTTATTCTGGCAATATACCACTATTTACGCCGTGAGACGATTAACTCTATAGTTTCTCTCGATCGTCTGTGCAATTTGCATTTTGTTTTTAGTGTACCAAAATACGAAATGCAGTTATTTAATTTTGACGCAAGAGTAGAAGAAAGACTACATTAACGTACATAACGTCGTGTTCATACGACTCAACATCCCTTTGTTTACCAGTAACATATATTTTACCTCAGGAAAAGACGACGAGGAGCTGATGGCGAGCGGACGTGTCTGTGAAGCGCTCTTCCTTTCGCCCTGCCCGCATTCATTTCTTTCTCTACGAATACTTCGCTTTGCCCACGCTAAGCGACGTAGAGAACACCGAGGTTGTGCGGCTCGCACGCTCGCGGGGCCGACCTTCTACAACTCCGGACCGGGGGCAGCAGAGAACCCCAGCTACGCGGACGATGGCTACGCCAATTAAGGACAACACATGCACGACCCAGGCAGCAGAATACAAGGTCACGGCACCGAACGGCAACCCAGTCATGCCACTAGGACCGCCACACAACGGACCCGCTGCTAGCGACGAGAGATCTATTGGCGCCGTGCCAGCAACGCAAGTACTGCAGTCGCAAGAAAAACAAGGGATGTCTTCAACTTCAGCGATTGGCATTCCTGCTCAAACTGTAAACCTGGAGCAAATCAACACCCAGGGCAGCAACGTCATTGTACACAGAGTAAGCGACACTTACCTAAAAATTTGCCTCGAGAACAAAGACGCCATCTCAAACTTTATCACAATGAAAGAAGATTTCGATTACTTTATTCGAAACAAAGAAGAACTTCAGTGTATGATGAAAAAATTCCGTGAAACGGATTGGGAATCCTTTGAAGCTTTCACAGTAGAACAGAACCGCAAGAGAAAGCAACCTCGTGGAGTAAGCGCGGTGAGAGAAGCAGGAAACGAGCCCATAGCCATCTCTTCAGAGGAAATCGATATGGTAGAGGACCACCAGACCGCGGATGATTTTGCAGATTTCAAAGTGGTAACATACAAAAAACCGAAGGCTAAACAACCAAAAACCGCCACCAATGTAGCAGCACAAGAAACCTCAACTAACAAAAGTTTGAATGAAAAAAAGGCAAGTCAACGACTTCTGCCGCCGTCAATACAGTGTCGGTACAAGAATCCCAGGAAGTGGACAAGCGTTCAACAGAAAGAGAATCAGCGCTACCCGCAGCTGGTGGCAAACCAAAGATGCAGGCAGTAGTTTTCCGCCCAACTTGCAAAAGGAACGTTATGGAATTTACTCCTAGGCAAATCAAGTCCGCCGCTGCAGAGGCGGGAGTTAAACACCTAGAAAATTTCACGCTCAAGTACAACCGAAAAGCGAACACGATAGCTGCAATTACGAAAGACACAACCACCGCAGACGAGCTCACCCAATTCAAGGAAATTTGCACCTCTGACGGAGCTATGGAATTCCAGGCAGTGAGAGCACAGAATCCCAACCAATGCAAGGGCATTATATACTTCAAGAACATCCCAGAAGAAACAGACGAAACACTTTTGGAGGAAGTGTCCTGTCGAACACACAACATTATCCAAGCCCATATCTTTGGCCCCAAGCGATCCACTGTCTTGCTTACGTTTGAGGGAACAACAAGGCCGCGCTACGTGCGCTTCTGCAATTTTACATACAAGGTGCACGAATACAGGCCTAAACCACTTGTATGCTTCAATTGCCACCTATTTGGACACCGTGCAGACATTTGCCCCAGCGAAAACAGCTATTGCGGCAAATGCGGCCACGAGCACGACGAAAGCGGCGAGTGCACCCAACCACCAAAATGCAGGAATTGCGGAGGCAAACATCCAGCTACAGATAGGAACTGTCCCAAGCGAACCATCCCACCCTCTTCAGACAAGAACGCTCCACCGAGGACAAAAAAGCCGCTCCCGACTAAAGAGGACACAGAAGCCTGGCCGGAGCTTCCCCAGAAGCAAGAGAATAATGGCCAAAAAACAAGAGAGACTCGCTCTTGGGCCGACATGGCAGGGGGTAACCACCAAGGAGGCTTCTTCTTGGAGCAGCCGATCGCTGTAGGTCTTCATACGGCAATGGAAGCACGATTCCAAGCACAAGATGCGCGCCTGGACAAACTTGAAGCCATAATAGAAAAGCTTTGTGAAACTGTCAACACTCTAGTCCGCGCCCATAATGGTGGACACTGAACAGGGACAAGACACGCAGAAGATGACTGAAAAACCCCCATGGATTTTACAATGGAACTGCAGGGGAATGCGAAACAAGATGGCAGAACTAAAACTGAAACTCGAACGCATGCAAGAGAATACCCCGATAGTCATCATCTTACAAGAAGTGGACATGATTCAACCCAAGATAACCGGTTATAAGACATATCAACTCCCCACTATCATATACAAGAAGAAAAAGTTGGACCTCGGTCAAGCATGTGGAGCGACAGCCACGTTCGTCAGAGAGGACGTGGCTCAAACTGCACTTGATACCACGCACGTCTGCAATGAACTTCGGGAGGTCATTGCGGTGAGAATTCGAATCAAGAAGAGGTCATACATTGTAACAAACGCTTATGTAAGACCTCGTAAGAAAGACGCAGACGACATGAGCTGGATCACCGATCTGGCCCGTGAAAAGAGGAAAAAAGAGCAGCTCATTGTAGCGGGCGACTTCAACGCATGGGCAAAAACCTGGGGCTACCGTAGGAACAGTCAGAGGGGAGACAGCCTAAAAGAACACTTTAAAAGAGCCCAGCTCCGCCTACTGAACAAAAAGAAATCCACGACCAGGTTCGGAAACAACGGACGGGAAACTTCACCGGACTTAACTTTTTGTTCATACAATATGAGGATCCAATGGCAGACCCTGCCAGATGCGATGGGAAGCGACCACTTTCCAATAAAGATCACCCTCGCTGCTGAAAGGCCAGTGACGAGAGAGACAAAATTTATCCAGTGGGACTGCTTCAGGATGGCCTTCGAAAGGGAAGACCAAGAACAGAGCATCGAAAGCAGGATCTCCGCAGCCCTCAGAGCTTCAACCAAAATTTACAATGTCAAGGAAGAGGCCCCGGATCCGGACATTCACCTCCTTAACCTATGGGCCAGCAGGCTACAAGCGCAACAACGATATCGAAAGAACAGGAAGAACAAAGTCCTGAGAGCTAAGTTCAATGCAGCCTCTGCAAAAGCCAAAAGGTACACGATTCAGCTAAAAAGACAAAACTGGCAGAGACACTGCCACAGTTTTAACGAGAAGACCGGATCAAAAAGAATGTGGAGAACTTTTAAGGGTCTCAACAATAAGAAAAAAGCAAAGAAGACAGGGGAGAGCATCGCCCTCAGGCTGGGGATATCGGAGCAAGAACTGGCGGACATCGCTGGCTCCCTTTTCTTCCCCCTGACAACAACAAACGGCCACTAGAGGACAAACCAGAGTATTCCGAAGCTACACCCATGGACGCTCCCTTTAACATGGGGGAGCTAGTTCAGGCACTAGCGAAGGCAAGGAACACGACGCCGGGCCCAGACCGGATCACCGTGGCCGCCTTGCGCAATCTTCCGGAGAAGGGCAAAGAACAACTGCTCGAAGTCTTCAACAAGGTCTGGGAAAGCGGAGAAATCCCGGGAGAGTGGAAACACTCAACAGTGATTCCCATCCCGAAGCCGGGAAAACCGCTCGATTCTCTGCAAAACTTAAGACCAATATCCCTCACTTCAAATATGTGCAAGATTATGGAGAGGATGGTGCTAGCTAGGATCACCTGGATGTTGGAGGACAAGGGCAAGAACGAATCTCCCGCCTACTCTCCATTTCAGACCGGATTCAGACCTAACCTTAGCACCACGGACAGCATAGCCCTCATTCACAAAGACGTGCTGTCCAAACAACCTTCTAAAAGACCAAAGACAGTGGTGGCAATCGATGTAAAAAAGGCCTTCGACTCGGTACCTCACTGGGCAGTGATTCGAGGAGCCATCAACAGAGGCCTCAGGGGAAAATGCCTACAGTTCATCAGGTCATTCTTAACTGAGCGAACATTTTCTGTGCAAGTCGGCAGAACAGAAGGGAAGACGACTGTCCTTACCAGAGGCGTACCACAAGGCGCAGTGATATCCCCCACGCTTTTCAACATGGTGATGGCGGACCTTGCATTCGAACTGGACAAGCATGAATGCTTAAATTATACCATCTACGCCGATGACATTACGTTGTGGTCAGTCGCCCCAACCATCTTACTGCAGCAACACTACCTAAACGGCGGTTTGGACGCAATAGCATGCTTTCTGGAGAACATTAATATGGAAATATCTGCCGAAAAGACACAGTATGTAATAGTAGCCAACAAACCGGGCAGAGAAAAGTTCAGCTCAATGCGGTTGGAGGTAAACGGAACAACCATTCAAAGGGTCCCGGAAGTCAAAATTCTTGGCGTGATTATCCAAGAAGACGGCCGAGCGACCAAATGGTACGACAACATTAGAAGGACATGGAAGAGCACCATTGGAACAATCAGCAAGGTCACAAGCAAATCATGGGGTGCACAAGAACATACCCTCCGAAGACTTGTACGTGCCCTGCTGGTCTCAAAAACAATGTACGGGTGGAACTACCTTCGCCTCTCTAGGGCTCAGAAGGACGGACTAGAGCGTTTGAACAACAACGCCAGAAGGCTTATCACTGGGCTCCCTAAGTGTACCAAACTTGAAGATTTGATTGAAATCGCCGATATCAACAGGCTGAACGAAATTGCGGCCGAGGACAAACTAAGCCAAGTATTGAGACTAGAGAAGACACCGGCGGGGAGAAAGATTCTTAACAGGCTAGGATATCAATACGCCACCCACCTGTACGAAACTGCACCCCGCCCTGGGAAGACACCTTCATTACAGAGACAAAGCCCGTCCCTCAAAATATGGGCAAAGAACAAGAAAATAGAAGATGTACTATGGCAAGGAGCCATCTCAAACAAGCGCAAGCCGAAGTAGAATCGGGAAAAACTGTTTATTACTCGGATGCGGCCATCTCCAAAGACGTCGTAGCTTTGGCGACAGTTAGCAGCAAGGGGGACTTGGCCCTCTTGAAGCTAAACGAGTCCATTGCTTCTCGAGATGCCGAACTCAAGGCTATTCTTATGGCAGTTGAAAACTCGGACCCTCAACAAGAATGCCTCATCTACACGGACTCTAAGGCCGCATACGAAGAATGCAGGAACCCATCTACTTCCAACAAGACTGCAAAGGCCATCAAAACACGCGTCAGGAACCGACAGACAAAGCTTAGTGTGAGATGGATCCCAGGCCACCAAAACATTCCTGGGAACGAGGCAGCACATGCCGCAGCACGGGTCATGCTCTCTTCTCCTTCCTCTGATCCCGGCTATGGTGGCCTCACGTGCTCCTCGGAAAGACAAGACCCTACAGCCCTCAAGGACGATGAGCGGAGAGAGCGCCGAGAGAGGCTCCATGCACTCAGAAAACAGGACTCACACCCTTTGCCGGATGGACCCTACTCCCGATGGGACAGGGTCTGCTTCAGGCGACTACGTACTGGAACCGCCATGGTACCTAAACGCACTGCAATGTACGCTTGGAACAAGCAACGACTGAAAAGGTACAACGAAGAAAACTCAGACCCCGCAGACGACATAGACGAAAGTCTCTGCCGACACTGCCAGGTCGTGGCCTCAGAAAATCACGTTTTCTGGGACTGCATAAACATTTTTGAGAAAAAAGAAGAAATTTTACAGACCATTCCCGAGGATCAAAGACCCACGAGCTTGGCGGAATGGACCAGACCTTCCGGCTCACCCAAGCATCGAAAAGAACTATTCGACTCCCTCCTTCGGTTCATTAAGGAGGCTCACCTCACTCACTTCATTTAATCCCCATCCCCCACCCCAGGACAACACCGACGGCTTAAGCCCAGCTGACCTGGCCCTTGTGATTCTTTCATCTTATCATTATT